>DWDV01002520.1:0-11512 GCA_018245615.1 Mimoniades ocyalus
AAAAACATTTGATCAATTAGGCAATTTTTAAATTAATAATTTGTTATATTTTTTGACAATACTGAATTTTTCTTATTTAGATTTTCTAGTAGTGGCTCGGAGTCTGGAAATGTGCCCGGTGTATGGCAATAGGATCACCACCCATTCCATAAAGGGACGTAAACGTAACTGGTGAAACGTAGGAGTGTACTACACTCCTCTGCCTACTTCTTCGGGGATTACAGGCGTGATGTTACTATGTTACGTTTAATAATTTTTTATATGCCATATTGTTTCATGGAAAATCTTAAATAAAATCCATGACCGCATATAAAAAACCGCATATAAAAAAGGCAAAAAGCTTTCCCTACATATTATTGACGCCCTTTCACGGGTGCATTGAGTGTTGATAAAATTAAAATTTTATCACATGTCTAAATACGGAAATGGTTTGAATCCTGATAAAAGACTGGGCTAGCTTTTTATGGTTTCAAAAACATTTACTCTATTTTACATTTCATTTACAACAGTACCATTTTAACGCACGTGAAGTTATCCAGGCGGTCATTTGTTAATAAATATTCTTGACTACATTAGTTAAAGAGATGAGGACCATAAAACTGTAAACTTTTCACATATCCAGCGAAATGTACCATATAAGTACGGATAGGCTGCCTTGAGTTAGAAAACATTCTGGAGAACTCGAAGGTGGATTTGCTTCCTTCACCATTATATGCATATTAGGTTTGATCTTAAGAGGACATGTAATTTGGTGAAGACCCCGAATGTAGTAGGCTCTTGTGGAGAATAATATGTATACTGATCGTTTCCTTAGTTTAAAAAAAATATCCCAAAACAGAAGCAATTTCATTTGAAGTAACATGCGGTTTTCATTTCAAAATAAGTCAAAAGAAATGCGGCTATTTACATTAAAAACTTGTATCATATTTAACGTTAATGTGAAAATAAAATGACATTTTCAGTGATAGCTTCAAATAAACTTACATCGCTATGATCGTAGACGTAAAACATCCTTGAAAATATAATATGGTTTACGTAAGCTGAAAGTGTTTCATTTGCTTGACTGAAATAACGAGTGTTTTATTATAAAAAAAGCTCTACAAGGTCCCTCGTAACCTCTGGGTAGTTGTTTTTAATTAGCGAATTGTTTTCTTCAAACATTTTCTTCGTCTATTCTTTTCTTACAATTATACGACCTCCTTATAATCCTAAGACAAAAAGAAGAATATTTTTTTTCCACTTTATACTCTCCATTAGATTCTAAATTATGAAACAGACTTTGTTGATCCTCACTTTGCTATTTACGATACTTTTTACGCCGCCAGTTCCGCATTTATTTCATTACGCATTATTCGTCGAATACGAGTATCTGTCCACCGTTTTTCGCTCCACAACAATCAATGGCGGGCGTGTTTTTATAAAAAGTCCTATTAGCGAAAGAGAGTTGTTTTGAAAAAAAAAGATAGCTGAAGATACGTATTACATCTTAAGAGAGCTCGATTTCTATTTCCGGTGAAATAAGTTTAATGGTATCAATACGTCGTGGTGGCTGACCGCCGATTTTAATTTTGGATATAAACTTTACATAAATATACTACATATATTATAATGATAACTTTTGTTGTAAAAAAGATATTTTTGTTAATTTAACATTACATACAAAAACTGAAGAATATCCTACATTGAAATGTTTGTTATTGTTTTACTTATTATATGGTAGAAATTTGTATTATTTGAAAAGCGAACATTCGACGTTCAATAGGTTCCTGGAGTGGCTCGATGTGGTGTAGCTAGTCTATTGCTAATGTAAGTCATTATCCCGTTTCATTTACTAACCTGTATCTCTGAGTTGGAGCGATCCGACCTTGTTGCTCAAGTAGCCCTTGATGGAGTTGGCGACACGAGATGGGGAAGCGGCTGCGGCGCTGCCCCGCAGCGCGCCCTGCAGCCGCCCGAACAGCGCTCCGCCCTCGTCCTCCACGGTCGGACCCCAAGGGGCGACTGCCCCACACGCGCCAATAAATAGAAAGTCACGAAGTGTTTAAAATACCAAGTTCTAATCTAACGTTCCTAATCAGCCAATTCTCAATAATTTTATATGAAGTGTATATAGATAGTGTTATTCCTAGTTTTAGAGCTAAGTCAGTGCATTTTTGATATGTATTGATTGTTTAAGTTTTGATGGACTCCGGCCTCAGTGCTCGACCATGGTGCGCCGATGGTGATCGTCTGTAACAAAAATATTACATATGTATTGACACTCCGCAGTTATTAGGTACGACTCGTCACCAAAAACTGTAGATATGCCTAAAGGTAAAAATTAAACCATCCTCAAATACTCGTATACAAACCTATCGTCCCGTTTGATATTAATAATTAAAAACTTTTTGGATTCATCTTATCAATTGCTAATTTCAAAAACATACATAGTAATCTTATGTTTGTTGATAAAATAGAACTGAAAAGACGACCTTAAAGTAAACGAATAATCGTTATATCGTTATATCACTATAACGTTGGTATACACGGCAGTGGGCGCAGCTAATGAAGTGTTTAATCCAATATTAGCTATTATATAATAATATTATACATTCTTTAATCGAATCAACTAATTTCATAATATCATCACAACAAAATCCGTAATACACCATAATTTCATTTAAAACTATTATATGTGTGAGAATAAAAGATGTAGGCGTATCCCTTGAGAAAAAATACAAGGAAATTTTCAATTGCGACACAGAGGGTCCATTTGCGTATAAAAGAACCGGAAGTCATAACCGCCTCGGTTTCCGTCGGCAAGATGGCCGCCGGAAACGGGTCGAGAGGAGACTTCCGTCGACACACATCCGGCGATTCTTAACTTGAGACGTAATTCTTCTTTCTCGCTTTGTATGAAAGATTGAAAATTCGCAGCTATTTTTTGTTACATACGAATACACTCCTACATTCATGTGTTGACTGAGCTGTTATTAAATGTCTAATTATATTTTTTTTTTTAAATTTAAAAAGAGCAAGCAAAACATTTCCATAACTAAATGGAGTGAAATATATGTAGCAATAATGTTTTCTTTATTTTGAATGAACAATACGAAGTTTTATGATTTATATCTGCTAACTTTCGGATTATTAATTTGCATTATTTTTGCTTAAATATTTTTATATTTGCTGTAACATATTAAGATTGAAACTAGCCAAAGAGTGAATGGCATGACGTAGCTCGAAAAAGATATTGTCAAAGCTCGTCAAGGTAGGCTAGTCCGGGTAGGCGTTCAGCAATGAATAACGTGAAAAAGATGTGAGATAATAAAGTTTCAATGATTATCTGGTTCATTCCGCAAAATTATATCTCAAAATCACAAACCAGTATCTCCGAATGTAACTGAGTTTACTTACGGAGATCATGCGTTAAAAAAATTACTTGGTCGCAGATATTTCTACACCATTCTAAATGCTTTCAAAAATATTAAAGGCAGCTAACTAATAAAAAATATCGTGGCCTCGATAGCATCCGAAGAACAGAAATTATACTTTTATACTGTATGGTAGAATACAGTGAAAAACATCTAGACGCTGCGCCTACATCGACGACACAGATTGTAATTACATATTTGGTATTCATATGAACATAGTGCGAATATATAAATGCATACAAATATAAATATTAACTAATAGGTACCGCGATTACCTTACAAGGTGAACAGTAAAATTATTTTAAAAATCAATACGGGGAATGTATCTGGTTACTAAACACTTTATTGCATTAACTACTTTATTTTAATAAATTGTGCTGAAAAATCATTAATCTAAGCTCTAACGTCCTCACATCCACGCCCAAACATCGGACCTCTCACTCGCACACCGTATTACGCAATCACATTTACATAACAATGACACAAATTACATAATACTACAGATTTCTTACATAACGCCACAGGAAATAATCGCACTTACAATAAATAACAAAATTCACATTTAAAAGAATGTAGGTGTTAAAAAAGATGGCGGATTAAAAAAAGAAAATTGACCTTTAGCTTCTGTTGACGCGAGCTTGGCACACCTGGGATCCACGGGCCCAGACTGAACACCCTCGCCCGAGCGCCTCGAAAGCCTCCGCTGCCATGCGCAAAGCCTCCGTCTCCCATTGGCGAAGAGACTATTGTGACGTCAGCGCTATTCGGCCAATGAGACATGCCTGAAATTTTCACGTAGGTATGGAGGCAGATAGGTCGATGACTAAAAATAGAACCTTGGGCGAATGGCAGAAAGGGTCGATATCGGACGGCCGTGCCGGGCGACATTCATCTTGATCCAAAGCCGGAGCCCGAACGACCTACACTATCAAATATTTAAAGGCAACGCGTATTTCAAATAATTTATATTGATTTCATCATACAATATGACAATCTATATAATATAAGGCTCGTGCCAATTATATCACATATGTAACCTGTTTTCCGATAATGTCTGTTTGAAATTAGAAGGGTATATAAGTGTTTTTACAGTTACAAATAATTGTAATTAGAATGTATAAGCAATAGACAACAAATAATGTTTGTAAGTGAATTCGAAAATATTAGGTATATTAATAGTAATTATGAGATCGAATTTGTTCACATTTTGATTTAATTCTATTATATTAACGAATTATCTTATATACTTTTGTATACTCGCATAGATTTGGATGAAAGTGTTATAATATACATATTATATATTTGAACAGTTATAATTTCCCCGTCTTACAAATAAATAAATTTCATTAAGCCCCATATATACGAGTATAACACTACTAGATTACTTGTATAGTAAGTGGTATGGATTAACAAAAATGCTTACCTTGAATGCACATACATTAATGGTTCATTGGGATGTGCGCTCAACCAATAATTATGCCTTTAAAGTCCTTCACACGGCAGACTGGGGTAGTGAGCCATGCACCAAAAGGGTCGCTGTAAATGTACTCCTAATTAATATTTATTTATTTATTTATTCTTTATTGTAAAAGTATTACAAAGGGCGGACTTAATGCCAAATGGCATTTTCTACCAGTCAACCCAGGTGATGACAAAAAGTTAGGGTGGGCATCTGATTAAATTAATTTGTACAAAAAAAAATTAGGTCAAAATATAATGTTATATGTATATCGCATAATATATAATATCATAGACAAATAAATACATAAATATGCATATATACATACATATAATTGGACATATATACATGGACTACAAAGATACATACACACACATACATATATATAAATACATAAATAAGTATACATGATGTCACTACCACGAAAAAGATATTATGTGACCTAGATTCATTAATGTTATGTTCCTGATATCTCCTCATATATACAGTTACCCTTTAATTATTTTTAACTCTCGCGACTGCGGAGTCGAATCAAAAATTAAAAACGTTAAAAGCCTTTCCGCGTTCGTTTAAATGGTTTCATTTTCAGCGCATGAATATTTGCCAAATTGGAGTTGCTAAAGCTCTACATAGAACCTAGTATAGACTAGGTTCTATGTAGAATTGGACCAACCAAGAGGCGTCAGTGATGAAAGTTGCTTATTATTATTTATTGTGTTATTTATTTATCTGTCGCAGGGCCGATAACCGCTGGAGTAGACGTGTTCTGGAGTGCAGACCACGCCTTGGCAAACGTAGCGTAGGACGCCCTCTGGCTAGGTAGAGTGACGATATACGCAGAGTGGCTGGCAGCGGTTGTATGCAATTGCTATTGCTTTTGGAGAGGCCTATATCAAGCAGTGGACGGGAATAGGCTGATAATGATGATGATGATGATTGTGTTTCCGTTCAAAAACTAGCAGTTAAACTACACCATTCGAAATTGGACACATTCGTCACACTCTTCTCTCCGGAAAGTTAAGAAAAATAATTTCGACTGTACTATTTACCTCCCTGTACAAAGAAAAAAAATTACAGGTATTATATTCCGAACTAAGCTGTAAAAATATAAATGATATAAATTTAATGTGTATTTTATATTTAACCTGAGTTACAAAAACAGTCGTCTGAGTAAAATCCCTATAAACATTCCACCGTTAGACACAGGTTTCCCGTCAGAATGCTAAACGGTAAAGCCATAGATGTTGCCCGGGTGTGGGTTCACCGACATTTCACGCCTTAGAAAATGTTATGGAATTCTATAATGTTTTTCTTCGCCTTTATAGAAGAATATAATAAAGTTTTGAGAACATGCATAACTTCCAATATTTAAACTTAAATCTTTGACTTTAATTTCATTGTTATTTAATTTGTTCTATTGTTATTTTTTTACATTCAAGTATTAAGTATGATTCATATTTAATTGGAATTTTAATTTTTCATATAGTATATTTTATTTTAAATGAGAAACTGTCCAACCTTTAAATTTAAACTATATTTTCCACCTGGTGATTAGTTATCACCAAGGCAAATTCCGTTACAGGCGGTCACTTGTTTAAGCGCGATGAATGTACAAACATACGAATAAACAAAGATGTAATAATATTTTTAGGATCCTATCATGAACATAGCATAGCACGCATCATTTATTAAGCGAAAAATAAATCGTGCACATATTATAACCTCGTTAATGTTTATTTGTTAGTATCCAAGTTCCACATAGTTATTATTATTAGTCGACAACTAACCAGTCTCATACACTCGCCTCATTAATCTCATTAGTAATTTAAAATCTAATGCACTGTACAAAATTCTCTTTATTACTCCAGTATGAGCAACCCAAATTAAATAGAGTATAAAAACTTCGGGGATTTTGCGGTTGACCCTATTAAATTTTACGCTGACATTTCCATTATATTATACCCTTTGAGTCGAAACAACTTGTAATCCAATGCTTAAACAACGGGCCAGGAATTATTGTTAGTATCCGGGATGATTGAAATTATGAGAACGGTAATTAGATTTAATACTTGTTTTCGGAGGTTTCTCCAGCGTAATGTTCTTTTGTTTTTTCGTAGCCAATCAGGATTCTTTCTCACCTATAACGATTACAAGTCAAGTTGCGTATTCCCATATTGTTAATTACATCAAGACAGCCACTTTTGTGTGAGCACAAAAGCGGGTAGACATATTATATGTGCATATATACCTTTCATGTTACAAACGTTACCAGCGGGCACGCCGGTTAGTGTGTTTGCGTCCTAATTCAGAACACAGGATGACCTATTTTTAAAACACTCCACATTTCTAGGATTGACATATATTTGTAAAAAATTTAATCCAAATTTAGATATATATATATTAATACTAAATAGCTACTGTCTCGGTGAACTTCTAGAAGTAGCTCAGAATTTGGATTTGTGTCCGGTGTATGGCAATAGACTCACCGTCTATGTGAATAATATTCCGTGGGATGTACATATGTATAACGTGATTGGCCAAACAAGAAACTTCAGCTTAGCAGAGTCAGTAAACATTGGACTAATGGCCTTTCGAGCCCGTGATAATTTATGAACTGCCCCTTGCTTATTTAAATTATACTAATAAGTGGGGCTGCGTCAACTGACTATCCTACCATATTTTCATACCATCCAATTAAAATGTAAGGAATAAAAATACATACAATGTGAGAGCTACAAAATATCGCATAAATATTGACTACATATTTATACATAAACGTATGTAGAGAATAAGTTCATACATACATACATACCCATCTTCACGCCAGGTCCCCTACAGAGTACAAAATGCCAAATATTTCTATTCTTAGAGACCTACCATGCTTCTTCCACATACAACCCTCTCTTCATACATGCACATCGATTTAACTCATAAGTGGCTCTAATTTGGAAAGCCCTTCAACCAAGCTGCGTGTATGGAGTAATGAATATTGAAGAAACACATCAGGCCCTCAACGCTATAGACATTTCGTATTCGATGCCCTCTGTCTCCCCTTTAAGGGACATGGTATGACAATATGTTAATCATAAAGTATGCATCTAAAGAGAATAATATATGTTAGTGCATCCTAGTGGGAAATATATATGCAGGTACTTATAAACTTTCATAGTTTTGACATAGAAAATGTTTGATCAAGGAATTGGTATGTTTAAATATAGAAGAAATGTGGATGCACAAGCGAAGAGGTTAAACATTAACGCGTTAGTGTGACGCGATACGGTCATTTTGCTGCATTGCAGATTATCGAGTGCGAACCTATAGGATTCTACACCTTTGTTATTGTAAGCTTTACATATGTTGAATAATTATTGTTTTGTATCATTGCAATGAACAACAGCCCCGTGGACTACATAATACTATGTAAACACTGCGTTTTAAATTAATATCTTACTTAAGCAAGCATGTTTACATGTCATTGTAACGTTAATTCGGTATCGATACCAGTAAATTCTCGTTTAAAATTTAAAAATGTGACACATTATCAACGTTTCATTGTCGAACACAGATCTACTGCCAAAATGAAATGTTTTAAATCTATGGTAAAATGCGGACTAGGAGATTTCACATGCCTTAGAGAAGGTTGTGCAAAACTCTCGAGTGAACAGTTTTCAGTACAATTTTACAACAGTTTTCTGTTACTAATGATGTTATGTTTAATTTTTAATATGATTATATATAACTTCACGTCTATAATCCGCAAAGAGGTAGGTAGAGAAGTGTAGTACACTCCCACGTCTCACCAGTTACGTTTACGTTCCATCATAGAATAAGTAGTGAGTAACTATTGCCTAAAATGATTATAACAGCAATAAAGAAACAGTAATAAAGACGTCATTTAATGTTAATATAATCGCACAACCAGTATAAATAAAAATTTTAATATATGTAGAAAATATTATTCTAATTCAAAATAAATATGTTACATACATACATATATACATGCATATAGAGCATGTTAATATATGAATATATGTATATAATCAATCTTAGAATCGACATTCAGTAAACAGCGCCGCGATGGATATTAACTTAGTGCATCAATTTGCATTAATGCAACTGATACTACCGCCTCGGTAATGGACTTCACTTAGCTCTGCAAACATTTGGCTTTCGTAAGGTTTCTTTGCATTTTGCTCATGGTACCGTTCCATCTGGGATACATGATAACATTATTTTTACTAACCACTTATAATGAAAACGTAACATAATATTACGCCTGTTTCCCCAAAGGAGATGTGTTACTAATTACGATATACGTCCCATGAAATATGTTAAGGTTGATTCTATTGTCATACACAAGGCACAAATGCAGACTTAATGTGATGGTTGGTTAATTTTGGTAACTGTTTATTGATGTTCAACTAAGTGATATGACGAGCTGCGATTAAATTCAGGCAGAAATTAGATGAGGCGACTCGAGGGCAGGGCACGGTACCGCTGATTAGGGAAGGTCTATGCCCCGCAGCTGACTGATCCATGTTCATAGTGGTGATAATGATTAATGAATATGTCAATATCATTACTTATTTGAATTATAAAGAAATCGTGGAATTGTCATAAAAGTACGTAACGTACGTTATACGTCATAAAAGTAATATCCAAAAATAACATAAATTATTTGAAAATAGAATCATTTTTAATACAATACCTAGAAGTTCAATATAAAACATGTCTGAATTATATTTATACTGCTTCCCTTATGTACAGTATTAAAAAAATATTCTTAGATTTTTATATGAAAACACGAAGTTTCATCTTAGCATTACGTTCGCCATTTCAACCCAAGTAAACTATTCTTCTTGCCCACGGCTGGATTTAACCTCCCGTAAATATCTCCACAACTCACGAACCATTACTTAGCTTAAATCAGCTTAAAAGTCAGCTAAGTTAGTCAACAATAAATAGTAACAGATACTTTTCAGACGAATATTCTGGCGCTGCGAGGAGTGACATTTGAAGCATTTGCATGAACTGAACTTAATGCGCTGGATCATGCAGCCGGCACTGGCAACGTCGACTAATATTTGACTTTGCGAGATCATTTTGCATAAAGCATTTTCTTGGAACAATCTAGAATATCTCCTTACTAAAAATATATTGAAATAATAAATTCTGTATACACATAATATATTCTGTAATTGAGTTATTATACTTATGTGTACGAGAGCTTAAAGGTTTCTTACCTTGCTTTACCGAGCCTGCCAGAATAAAGAAGTTGATAAAATCGATGTTTCAGATTAATATCAATTTAATGTTCACTAAGTAGATGTATCGAGGTTAAACTGCACTGAAACAGCGTGACGGGTTATGCTCTAGGGGGTCCTAGTTGTAAAACTTGTCAGCAATGGGTCGTAAAAAAGGTAGGTACGTTTAATTTATATAGGCTTACAGGGAACCCCACACGTAGTCGTATATACATATTTTGTCAATCTACCAGGTCGGAACGTGATCTTAGCTAAGACGGTTCGCCGTGAAACTCCGACAAGTTTGTCTTTTTATCTTTATATGTATATAAGTCACATCACGTCTATATTCCTGAAATGCGTAGATAGAGAATTGTAGTTTAGTCCCACGTTTCACCAGTTAAATTTAAGTTCCACTATAAAATAGGTGGAGGGCCTATTCCAGGGCTATCTTTATATATTTCTTACTATAATCTATTTATTATTATTTTTAAATCGCTATGCTAGGTCTCTTAAGCGACTGATCTTTTAACATCTGATGGAACTCTGCTACAACCAGCTTAGCTAACTTAGCTCATTTGTGTACTAAGTTTTACAACATAATTTGAACGTGTGATTGTTATTGTTTCTTTCCCAAAGATAAATAAATAAATAAAATATAAATAAAAACTTCGACAATGCTCTGATTAGATCATAATCCCATAATCCATAACAGCAAGGTGTATCAACGGGCCATCTCATAAAATATATGTAAAGTTAATTTTGGTATCGTACACAGGTCACGGATTCACTGCAAACATCGAAGCCTCTCCAGAGAAGGGTCGATTTGTGCTTTATTGTGTCCCTAAATACAGTTAGACCAGTACGTGTATCTCCAATTCTAAATTTCAGAGTTTTTTCTGTTACAGGTGTACATCCACTATTCATACAATATTTAAAAGCCACCAGCATTTCATACAATATTTGTAATTAGGTACGAATTATGTATATACGTTCACTTCAATCTCGCACAAAGCGTTAAAATGAGGGGATAACGATTTTTGATTGTGAAAAGCTTGAAACAATATATAGTAGTCAGAAGTAGCGCTACAATGGCTTTACAGATAGGACAATTAACGTTAGTTAGTATTAGTCATTAACAAAAATCGTTTTAACAGATAAATGGAGACATACGTTTTGCTCTATCAGTACAGAATCGCGAAATTAAATTAGAACTCACGTATAATACAATTTACGGATATACTAATAGTCCAACTAAACTGTCGACATCATTACAAAACAGCAGAACTACTTCGCATACCGCTGCCCCAACTTCGTCAAGCCTCAGTCAGACCACATATATCTATCTATATATACATAATACGAAACGTAACATCACGCCTGTAATACCCGAAGAG
>DWDV01002521.1:0-11509 GCA_018245615.1 Mimoniades ocyalus
CTTGATCAATGATACAGTCAAGGAAGGCAGTGAAATACACATATTCATTTGTTACTGCACAAATGGCATATTTAAAAACAATATGGAGGTGATGATAACTGGTTATGACAGGGTGTTGATGAGAAATAATTGAATAAAACAAGAAAATTCTAATGGAAATAATATAAGTATAGCTCAGAGGAAATTATATACAAAAAAAATAAGATAATCTGTACAAAATATTAGGCACTTGTTTCCTTTCTGACACTTTTATCGTTTCACTGTTGGAAGACAGGTCTCATATCAGAATGAGAGGGTTAAGGCTATAGTCTATGATGCCGGTCAACTGCGGGTTTGCAGACTTCACACGCCTTAGAGAATTGTTTATAACTAAGGTGTACAGGTTTACTAACTGTGAGACACACATCTTTGTAAAGAGATGCACGCTGGGGTTTGTACCGGGCTCCCGCAATGAGAGTTCGAATTTCAAACCACTAGGCTATCACTGCAAGCAGGCACTTATCATATATCAATTAAGTATTTAAAATGACATTATAATTAAGGTTAAAGAAATGCATTTCCTTATTAACAAATATCTACTAGAGAGTTGTAAAAACAATAAAGGTTCTCTCATTTCAGCTTTCCATGTGTTTGGTCCATCAGGAAAGATGGCTGTTGAAGTTGGCATTATAGGTTTTCTGATGGGCACTTGTATAGCTTACTTTGTGGTTGTCGGAGATCTGGGTCCGCAGATTATTGCCAAGCTGTTCAACATCAACCAGAGTGATATTCTAAGGTATAAATTACCAGAAACATATCTGAATATAATAGGCATATTGTGTAATTTTTATTATCGTCAATATTGTATTAAGCAACAGTATCACATAACATACATTCTATTTATATATTTTCATTTATGAGACCCAATGACTTCAACATCTTCTGAGTTACATTAGCTAACCTCATACATCATTCAATATATCTTTTTTGGAAAGAAATATTCACTACTTTCAGAGATTTAACTTTTTTTCATATTTCCTGAACACAGTAACGATTAGGAGAATTTATAACACTTATTCTTTTTAAAATGTTTGACCAAATCCACCTAAATTCCTCGTATGCATGTAGATGTAATAATCCGACATTAATAAATCTAAAAAAAATATAATTGAGGGTTATTTTCAGAACATCAATAATGGTGATAGTATCGCTGGTGTGTGTCCTGCCGCTGGGGCTGTTGAGGAACGTGGACAGCCTCAGCAACGTCAGCGCCGCCACCATCGGCTTCTACTTCTGTCTCGTTATAAAGGTTTGCCATTGGACTTTTATAACTCTCTGCCAGTAGTAAACCTCGGTGACATATTAGTAGAGTCGCAGTTAAGGTGACGACATTTTTCAATATGTGTTAGAATCAACAAATATAATGTTATGTGATTGGGGCGATGACAAACGTGTCCTTGTCGTGCATATGGTGTTATTGTGATTTGAAAGTGACATATATAGTTGTGTTACAATACCGTCGCAGGTGATCACGGAGGCGACGTCGCAGCTGCTGACGGCGGACTGGCACACGCGCATGGAGACGTGGAGGCCGTCCGGCATCCTGCAGTGTGTGCCCATTATATCCATGGCGCTGTTCTGTCAGACGTAAGTATTCAAACAAAACACAGTTCCTAAGTTGTATTATTTGATTAATAAAATTGGTATCATTGTCGGTTGATTCATATATGCGAGCACTGATTTGTTGACCGTAATGAATGAATAATCGTATCGTAATCGTAATAAAACGAGCTATAACATTTTTTAAACGTGGACGTAGGGAATGATGTTTTGTACCTAATCCCAGTCGCTATGGCCGATTGAAAATATACTATATACGTTAATAATTTTACTACGTATGTATATTATTCATTTTATATATTTATAGCTGAGAATACACTAATAATCCAATATTTGTCGGTGATGTAAGGAATATCTAATTTTATACACATTAAATATTTTTACTTACCAGTTTTAAGTTTATAATAAAATATTTGCAGGCAGCTGTTCGAAATCTTTGAGTCGATGCCGTCACTATCCTTGGAGAAGATGAATCTGGTGACGAAGAACGCCATCAATATCTGCACAGCCGTGTATTTCACTCTCGGCGTGTTCGGCTATGTGGCGTTCGGTTCCAAAGAAATATCCGGTTAGTATGCACAAGTATAATATAATGATGGATTCGTCATTCAACATGTCACATATTAAATTAAATTTATTTAGTATATATTTTAGTTTAAGACCAACTGTGCCTGCCCGCGACTTAGTCCGCGTGGAATTCAAAAATTGTACAATGAAAGTTACTCCTTATTATATCGGCTATCTGCCAGTGGAAGTCCCGTCAAAATCGGTCCGGCCGTTCCAGAGATAAGCCAGGACAAACAGACAGAGAGACATCAATTGTAAAATGTTATTTTGGTATATGTAGCGTGTATACGTACATATGAATTTAGTAAAAAGCAGTTATTTTAATATTACAAATAGATACTCCATTTTTATTTATCTGTATAGATGTCCATCTTCAATTTAGTACAGTAATATTGTTACAGATTTTTAACATCATATCATAATGTATTATTGTATTAATGTTTATGTGGATATATTTACAATCGGACAACTGCCTCGGAGCGTAGAACGAGCGGTCGCAAGCGTGGCTGCTGATCGAAGTCTCGAGTTTGAACCCACGTCGACTACCATTGGATTTTTCTAAATTAGAATCTAACTTAGATTTTCTAGTTAAAATTTCTAGTAATCGCTCAGAGTCGGATGGCGACAGGCTCACCATCTATTCCATAGTGGGACGTAAACGTAACTGGTGAAACATGGGAGTGTACTACACTCCTCTCACCTGTGCCTACCGCTCCGGGGATTATAGGCGTGATGTTACATACGTGTCGTCACACCAGGGTCGCTTGCGGGGTACACCGTGAGCACCGAGTAAGAAATATCACTTATTACAGATCATATTCTTACTATACGTAATGTTGACGCCCCACTGCGTTCTTACACAGGATGTAATATATTGTAAATATTAGTGCTGATGGTGTGTTGTGTTTGCAGGTAACATCCTCATGAGCCTCAGCCCGACCATGGCGAGTGACGTCATCAAGCTGGGCTTCGTCATGTCCCTGGCCTTCAGCTTCCCGCTCATCATATTCCCCTGCAGAGCCAGCTTGTATTCCTTCTTGTACAGAAAGGTGAGTTTTATATTATACAATATAAAAAAATCACTTAAAGATATATTGCAATCCTTTTTATTCCCCTCTGGTAATGGATCTTTCCTGCAACTACACAGACCCCAGTGCCCACTTCAGCTCTCCTATTGTTACTGTAGAGGTTTCCTGCATTATTGTCAACTGCAAAGTCACTGCGAAGTATTATCGAGTTGTTTTAAATTAAAATTCAAACTAGTAATATGGATTCTTGACTTGTGCTCAGTGTATGGTAATAGGCTAACCCCCTACTTCGTTGTGACACTGACATAATTATAATGGGTGTATGTGGGAGTGTGCTACACTGCTCTGCCTACTCCTCCACGGAAATACAGGTGCGATGTTATAAAAACATTGTAACCTATAATTATTAATTCTTTAATTTGCTTCACTTATTCCAATTATACCTATTATGTCATTCTGCAGTTACACAGCTGTTATAACAGTGACTAGAACATTGTTTCCCTGCCGCCAGCCCCACTCGTCGCAGCACGACCACATCATCAACCACTCCATCCCCGAGGCCACGTTCCGCTGCATCACGGTGGGCATCGTGGCCGTGGCGCTGTGCGTGAGCCTGCTGGTGCCCAACGTGGAGCTGGTGCTGGGGCTGGCCGGCTCCACCATCGGCGCCTGCGTGTGCGTGCTGTGCCCCGCCGCCTGCTTCCTGCGGCTCACCTTCAAGGACACCAGCGAGCGCCTGCTGGCCAAGGTGAACCGGCTTGGCCCTTCGCCGACGGAACTTAGCCGACTCTGGCTACAGAAAATTTCTACCAGATACGATACCGCTGTATTCTTTGTACAAACATGAAAATTCTGGCTCCTCAAACTGTAAATAGTACTAGTAAATCAGTCACCTACAGAATCCAAGATATTTTCCGTTAACTAATGGACTAACAATTCTGGCTTGTTTAGGAACGTGTAAACGTGTGAATATTGCCACTGAATTTACCAATGATAGTATACAAGACTTTTACTACACAACAATTATGTATATGTATTCTGTTTGGTCCTGCGTATCTATATATTTTTTTAAATCTCTTTCAGGTGGTCCTAGTGTTAGGCTTAATTATCTTGGTTCTTGGCACATATGCAAATTTGGAAGCTGCAGAAAACACCAGAGATAAATATGATGATAAACTTATCACACAGGAACGTATTGACAAGATGGTAGAGGACTTCTTTGAGAAGAGAGAGAAAGCTGATGGTATTTTTTTATAAATAAAAATCGTAGAAGAAATGTTGACAGTTAAAAAAGACTAAATTATGCCCCATATTTAAATTTTATTATTTGGATTGAACTTCAGTTATCAAGCAAATACTGGAATTGTGGGCATGTAATTTTGTGGTCCGAATCTCAACTCATCCTCGTCATTTTCGTCTAGAATTGTAAAATCTGTTTGAAAAAATTGGCTGGGGTAGCCACATAGTCAAAACTGAACTTGATAGCAAGGTTTTAAAAACCAATTTTAATTTTATATATACAAAAGTATTATATATACAAAAGTGCTGTTTAGTTTTTACCTTTTTTCCATGATGATACCAATTTATATTTAGCATTGTTAATTAGTAGATATATGTATTAATCAGAATATTTTACTCTTACTATTGATATCTATCGATTTTTCAGGTGTTATGGAAAACCCGCACTTCGTAGTTGATACCTTACCAAAAATTGAAATGAACAAAATAAATGGCATAATAAAAGATTCTGAAGTTCAACCTCCCAATCCTGTGCCACCAGAATCACATTCTAATGAAAGACCCGTAATTAAAGTACCACAGCTTATAGCAGATACAGGGGTCAAAGAAGTTTTACCTAATGTGATTAAAGATCCAGTAGACAAAGAATCACAGACACACCCCAAGAATTTGCAGAATAAACTTATTGAAGCCCAAATATCGAATGGAGCCGAAAATGTAGAGAAGATTAAAGAAAAGCCTAAGGATAATGAAATAAAAATGCCTACAAGTCAAGAAAAAAGTGATATGCAAAAGCAGCAACAGTTAATAGAAACTATTAAGCAGCATGGGGAAGAACAGAAAGAATTGATGGAGGAACAAAATAAGATTTTAGGTGAGATTCTGAAAACTAAAAAAGAGTTGCAGGATAATAAAAATAAAAAGGAAGTTGACAGCAATGAAGCGAAGAAGATTGCCGTAGAAAGTATTCAAAAGATTGCGAATATGGCAATTCAAAGTCTTAGTGGGGTTACTGACAAACCTGTTGATAGTATTATTAAAGCACAAGA
This sequence comes from Mimoniades ocyalus, assembly GCA_018245615.1. Taxonomy (NCBI): domain Eukaryota; kingdom Metazoa; phylum Arthropoda; class Insecta; order Lepidoptera; family Hesperiidae; genus Mimoniades; species Mimoniades ocyalus. The sequence goes on from DWDV01002521.1 coordinate 5,483, forward strand.
ACCCATAGAGAAAATTGCTGATCAAGCTGTGCATGAAATAGCCAAAAAAGCTGCAGACGCTATAAAAGGAATTAAAGATGCTAAAAATTTAGATGATAAATCTGAAACTAAAATTGAAAAGGAAGATAAAGGAGCAAATGGTAATATTGGACCTAATATAATTCCAAACAATCCACCTTCCATTCAGTCAAATGAAAACCCGAATTTGCCAAATACTAATAATGTTAACATCGCCAATGCTCACGAAACAATTCAAAATACCAATCAACAACAAGGCAACATAGAACCTAACCTAAACCATAATAACATTCAACCAAACATACATAAGCATGCTGAAAGTAAAAATGATAAACCAGAGAATGTTGAAGTACCATTGAAAGTACATTCACATTCTGTAGATGAGACACAGTCATATAAGCGCGGAGAAGATACGCAGAGGAATACTAAATTTGAAATTGAGTCTTCTAATGGCATTGCTCAAAACATGCCTATGCCGATTGCCTTGAAAGAGAATTCAAATAACATTAATTCTGCTCAGATCATAAAAAATAGTAATCAACTTGAAACACAACACAAGAACTATGGAGATAATAATAAAGCAAAGGTAGAACAAGAGATAAATAATAATTTACATGAAGTAAAGAATGGTGCTCCTCATAATAATAACATGCCATTAAATATAAATAATGATAATTTAATTCGACTAAAGAGAGAAGTTGATTGCACAGAAAAAACACTGCTTAAACCCGAAGATAAGCGTATATGCGAGAATCCTATAGACAAACCAGTTCTGAATAAGCGATCAGGGGAAATACTAAATTCGAATATGAATTTGAATGATATTGGACTTCCGAACAGCTTACCTGTGGGACAAATGATACATCACATGCGATCTCTTAAAAGTTATGGTGATAATAATAAGCAGAACTAATATGTTTGAGTTGAATGTGATGTAGTTATAAAACTAATGTAAATTTATTTATCATGTGCTGCATTTATGTTGTTAAATTATTTATAGTGTGTAAAAAAACGATTGTTTTGTATTAGTGGTGTCATTTATTTATTATTATTTTTTACGGTCATAGTTATCTCGATGTAACTTATTAAGGATGTAATGTTATTGATCATGATCTCATAGTTAAAAATCATTTGTGCTTAACTATTCATAAATTATCACTATTCACTTTGTGACATTACTATTTAAATCATGATTGATATTCAATAAAAAATCAAACATTAAATCTTATGCGAAAAAACAAATCCGTCAATATTAATTTTCAAAGCAGGATTAATTAAATTAGAAATATAAGTATTTAAAATTATGTATTACAACTCATAAAAAAGTTTAATTCAGACATATCAATGTCAAGTAAAATTATACTGAGTATTTTTGGGTGATATACATATATTTGGCCTTATTAAATATTGAATAATACTAATCTGTATTTTTATTCAAAGCGTGTCGTAAGAGTCAGTTCCCTTCAAACTAAAGTAAATATTGTTAAACACATTTTGGCACGTAATTGCGTCTACATGAGTTCTTCTAAGAGTGTGCGACCGCTAGCGAGCATCGTTAACATGAGTTGCAAAGTAGACATGTGTAAGTAATGCGAGTAATGTATCACGCGTAATAGAACATGGCATATTACTCGATCGGGATGAACATCACTTATTACTATAAATATTACGCAGAGGCAGCGCGCCAATACGCACTGCTCGGTAAGTTCCGCGAGCCGTACGTGGCGAGGTGTGATAAATGTGATATGTAACTAGACTAAGAGAGAAGAGCTAGGTTATCTTGCCGAACTAGCTACTCGGAGCTATTCTGCACTGCTCGCACTTAGTATGTTAGGCGAATAAGCTACCTAGACGCCATCCAGCGTTTGCTTGCGATTCGGCGATTCAAATAAAAGTGAACCATATTACTAGTAAGCGTAGATGTAGAATATAATGAGCTAAAGTTGCAGTTATGTATAAAAGTGGACGCGCTGAAATTTTGGCTGTTGTTTTCTTTATTTTCTTCGTAGTTGTTTGATTCATAAGATAATTAAGGGAGTGCACGACAGACTCCCTTATAAAAAAATATGGTTTTAATTTTATGGTGGACTACATTATTAGATCATTATTGATATTTGTACGTACTTATAGATTACGTACGTAAGTAATATGTACTTATTAGATTAATATTTTGTACAACATATAAGTAGTACATTTACATACAAAAAATATCTCCGGGGTTACGTCCCTGCACTAAGAATCGTTCGTTACAACGTTGAGTGACGAGTGTTTTGCGAACATTGTATTACTATATCATAAAGTAATGGCTGCTTACGATGTGATGAAGTGATGTTGTAATGTAATATCACTTTAAGCGAAATTTGATATTACACTTTATGTAATATTTTGCACATGTCTATTGCAAAGAATATGCCAAAGCGCATTTTTGCACTTGGTATGAGTTGTGAATACAAGAAAATGGAGCATGTGTGAGGATAAGTATTACTATGTATTATGCCATTCCCTTTAAACTGACACTGTTGTTTGTATTGAATATTGGAATATTGACTACTGGAGTGGTAACGTACATAAATGTACGTTTCGAGTTCCTAAATATGCTAGAAACATTACCTTTCTAAAATGTACGTACAAATATTTGATGTAAAATTTCGATGAGAATAGTTAGGGCGTAATCTGTTAGGATCTAATAGGAATACTTTGAAAAAAAAAATTTCTCAGTTTATTTATATAAATGCAAACCCTTACAACAATGAATAAAAACAGTTATTAAATAAATGGCCTTCTTCATCCACTAATCTTTCTTCTCAGTTGTTTTCTTGGTCCTGGAAAAAAATAATGTCAGTTTTGATATTTCATTTATTTTGTGGTGTTAGCTGTTACAACTGTGTATTACATTAACATTACTATCACTAGCTACTGAAATCTAATTTGATTTGGAATAAAATGTATAAAATCATAGCCTCAAGTATTTGTATGATATATACACTTGCTATTGTATGATATATACACTGCTGGTAACTGTTAACGGGAATGGTGATGGATGCAGGTGCCGAGGGAGGCCGTCACTGGCGTATCGAGACCAAGCAGGTCAGATACCGGCCGAAGGGGAGTCAGAGCTCTCCGCCACGCACTTGTCGGCGTGCTCAGTGCCGCGTGACGCGCGCTCACCTGTGCGGCGCGCGCGGCGCGGCGGGCGACTGCGGCCGGCTGTCCGCGTCGTCCTTCTGGCAACGACATTAGTATCCGTTAGTGGCTCCCGGGCACATCACGAATCGATTCGCTAATATATTGCACACCTTTAGTAAAAAATAACGATAAAAATATGCAGCAAAGACATCTGGACATTATATTTCGTGACACTATTTTTGACAGAGTAATTTGAAAGACTTGTAAATCAATAATTAAATAGAACAACTGTACGATCCAAATACAGACAGATCTCTTAATTTTAGAAATATGCTTCAACACTTAAATCTTGACCAGTGAGATAATTCTATAATCTTATTAACAATAATAACTGTGAAATAATATTTCGTCCTATTTTAAAAGGCATTAAAATATTATCACAAGACACAAAATAAAATACAATTGTAATTCATAAAGGAACTCTAGCACAATCAATTCGCCAGTACTACGATGTCACCTTGACGTCGGCGGACGGGCGCCGGCGGGGCGTGTGCAGCGCCTCGCACGCGCGCGTGAAGGACGCGCGGCGGCCGCGCGGCGACGCCGGCTCCGGCGAGGACGCCGACACTGCAATGGTAATGTCTTCTCTAAGGATATGACACTGTAATGAACTTGATTGACTGGTGCTTCTTGGAATTCATTAAAAAATGGAATGCATTTAATCTCTCTGCTAATGACACCTAAATAAAAGTGATGACACTCTTGTTATGAAACAAATATAATTAAAACATTCTATATATTATGTAGATGATAACTGTACAGACTGCCTCGTCTGCCGAATGGTTGCAAGCGCGACGCCAGATCGAGTAGTACTGGTTTTGAATCCCTGGTCGGGTCCTATTGGGTTTTTATAACTTATAATTTTCTACTTAAAATGTCTATTAGTCACACGGTGTCTAGATTGGTACTCGCTGTATGTCAGTAGGTTTACCCCTTATTCCATGGTCAGACGTAAACTTACTAATTAAACGTGGGTGTGTATTACACTACTCTGGCTACCTCTCCGTAGATTACAGGCGTGATGTTACATTTAGGTGACAACTAACCAGGGGCCGCAATACCCCGAATATGGGTTAATTCATTCAAGTGTTCCCCGTTCATTTCGGTAACCATGTGGATGAGGTTACCCCTTCTCTAAGGATATACCGTCCTAACATTATTAAACCGGTAACCCTTTCAATAGGTTATCCAGCTGAACTGGTTACCCTTTCATTTGAAGTATCCAATCGAAGGGGTTATCCTTTTTCGGAGTAACCGAATGGTTATCATTGAAATTTACGCATAAAATAGTGAAACTGTTGTTCACTGTTAATTAACATCTATAGCGAAGATGAATGCAGGGAAGCGGATGTAAAACATAAATCTAAAGTATAATTTAATTTATATTAGGTTGTTTAAGAGATTTTCAGAAAGAAGCCTAGTCCATCTACGTAACATCACGCCTGTAATCCCTGAAGAGTTAGGCAGAGGAATGTAGATCACTCCCACGTTCCACCAGTTACGTTTCGGTCTCACTTTGGAATAAATGGTGAGCCTATTGCCATATACCGGACATAAATCCGGACTCCGAGCCACTACTAGAAAATCTAGATCAGAAAAATGCAATAGTGCCCGAACCGGGATTTGAACCCAGTTTCTCCCGACCGGCAGTCACGTTTGCATCTCCGGCAGTCACCTCGCCGCCGTCAACTTCTTGTCGGTGTTTTACAAAGACCAAAGTGGCGATTGGCGACAACCGAACTTGCCGACTCGAGCGAGCGATAGCGATACAAGTTTTTCAACCTGGCTTCGATTGAAAATTGCAATGTAATTTTTGTTCATATTATTTCATACATTTTTTAAAATTATCTCTTCGTTTCTGTTGACGACTTGTATACAAAAAAAATTAAGTGCGAAAATACATGTTTCACCGAGTAATTTGCATTTAAAATAACAAATCAACATGTAGGGTTCATACCCGATTCCGATATAGAACCTAGGATAGTAGTCACTTGTACGATCAGTAGTCGCGCTTGTAACAGTTTAATAATTATTTTAATAAAGTTATACATAGTTTAATGTATTTATAATAACGTATGAATAAATCTAATTATTTGAACGACAAAAATTTTATTTTAGTTACATTCCAGTGGAGCTCGATTGTCTAGCTAGTAATAATTAATATAAATGAATGATTGTGAAACGTGTGTCACAGTCCTCTGCCTACCTTATCGGGTAGATATACATTATATTTGCTGTTATTACTGGACGCATCGTAATCAAAATATCTATGTAAAGCATCTCGCCTCGCTTGTGGCATTTTTTTAATTTTTACACGTAATTTGCACAATAAAACATAAGATTTGCTTTCTCTTTCAAAGGCAAAGGTGAAGTGACAAGTTATTCGATGCAATGAACAATCATCAAACAAAACAAGTCCGTACATGAAATATATCCTGTCAACCCGTAAAACGTTTTAAAAAAAGAAAATGAACTTTTGTACAATAATTATAATAACTATATTCGCGTGTTTATCGCATCGCTAGGACTAAGGTGGCTCGACACGGGCTAGTAAAATGCATTGTATTTTGTACATAATTAATAGCCGCTAGAGATTAAATTACAGTACTGGGACTCGTAAAGGAGTAACCTTGACACAGCGGTTGTAAAACTAACTTGTAAGAACGGGTTACCCATTTAATAGTGTTATCCATAAAATACTAATAACCCATTGAAAGGCTTACCCGAACGAACGGGTTTTGAAAGAGTTACCCCTTTGAACTGCTTATCGTCAAAAAGGGTAATCAATATGTTGTGGGTTTTGTAACAAACCCTTTCGAAAAA
>DWDV01002522.1:0-11505 GCA_018245615.1 Mimoniades ocyalus
ATTCCATAGTGGGACTTAAAAGTAACTGGTGAAACGTGGGAATGTGCTACATTCCTCTGCCTACCTCTTCGGGGATTGCAGGCGTGAAGTTACTTTTTTTTTTATGATTTAATTAATTTAAATCAATAAACCGTTTCAACCTCAATAACTAGTTGTATATCGAAAAATAGAACTGATGAAAATATCACAAATTTAAACACATAGAGACTGGGTACACGATCGTGTGATCACTAAACATACCCTGGCAATAACAGTGCAATCTTTACTAGACAATTTATTAATGAAAAAAAAAAGACGAAAGAATTGTATGAATACAAAAGCGGTCATCATCAACCGTCAGGTTGGGACAGCCCTTGTCATAACGCAGGACACACTAAAGCAGGTAGATACACCTACGTCTCAGCAGCACCTAATTATACTGTCAGTGTCACAGGAGCAATTTGCATGTCACAAGTGCAATAGGGTTAGCAACGACAGGGTAATTGGATTATGAAATAATCCGCCCGCAACCAGGCCTCGGTGTCTGGGAGCGCACTAATTTTGCTTTTTAGTTTTTGTCACACTTAGTATATTGATTTTTTCATATTCATCTATCTTGCACAGGATCATTATTGACATGAATATCTACTTGTATAAATTAACAACGATTGTATTATTTTAAATTTTTTATGTTGTCTCAGTAACAATGACCACGTATCTTACCACCACGATAGTTGCAGTTCCCGATATTACTACTTGTATTTTAAACTATCACATACATATATGATTGTCATAATTTTTCAAACTGACGTATTTATGAATCAGTGTAACAAATGCGCGTTCGCTTTAAAAGGTAACCAAACCTTTAATAATAGCATGTGACATGTTACATGGGCACATGACCTTCGCACGGCGCGGTGATTAGGAGCCGGATTTATAGAACAAAACGAGAACAGGGGATAACAAAAAAAAGTGTAATGACATCGATTCGAACGTGCGATGGCGAGTGGCGAGTGGCGAGGTCGCAGTCGTGGTGCATGATCTGTTGTTATGTAAGAACTATAGATTACGCTCTGTATATGGTGTTGCCTGTGAACATATTTTTGTCGGTGTGAAACCACCTTTATAACTTGAAATTATCCCACACAATTAACTGTATGTGGATTGGTATCGAACAATATGGAGAGTAGTATAAATACAAATAATTTGAATAGCGTCGCTCGGACTCACAGTAACGTGATGCTTGGCATGTAAACTATCCGCAAATAGTCCTATTAAAAATGGAAAATTACTAAAATTGGATGTTGAGCCCAGATATCATTAATAGACCTAATCATTTGCTGTTGTTTTTTTAATAGCAGTAGGCTCGCGTTTGTCTAGAATCAAATTTATTTTTTATACTTAGTAGTTCTTAATGTCTATCTTAATTCTTAATGTCTATCTATGTTCAAATAATCCATCCAAGTTCAATGCAACTTTACAAGTACTATTCTAGCATACCCTCCACTTTGACCCTTTAACTGCCTCGTTGGTCGTGTTGGTTGCAAGTGCGATTGCCGAACGGGAGGTCCTGGGTTCGATTCCGGGGTCGGGCAATACTAAATTTTCTAATTTAGATTTTCTAGTAGTGGCTCGGAGTCTGGATATGTGCCCGGTATAATGGCAATAGGCTCACCACCTATTCCATCGTGGGACTTAAAAGTAACTGGTGAAACGTGGGAGTGATCTACATTCCTCTGCCTACCTCTTCGAGGATTACAGGCGTGATGTTACTTTATATGTTACTTTATATCATACCCTCTTGTCAATGAGTGGAGTAGTCTAGTTTATACATGTTAGTTAAGTAGCAAAATTGGTAAATCAACTCCTAGCTGAGAGGGACACAGGAATACTGAAAAGCAGTGTTTCGTGTTTTTAATCTGCTATAAACGAAACTAGTCTCGACGAACTGCTGCACACTGACGGACTAATATCGGCGGTTCACACGATAGGACTTCCGACTGCCTTCCGGCGACTTGTTCGGGCTTGCTGCGCTATCGGACCGCTTCCGCCGGACGCGGTTGATACGTCTTTATCCTGACCCTGACCTGGTCAGCGAACAATGGTGAGCTTTTGATATTACCATTAATTATGCCTATTTAGAGAACCGTACGATTTACCTACGTTATAGATTTGAGGCTGTGACCTATGTCCGGCTGTGACCATCTACACTTTTGATAATAGATAACACCCAATAATAATTAGTAAATGAAATACCAATGTTACCCATTCCTATGTGCATATTTTAATCTCGATTCATCTGTTCTGAGAAGACATGACTAATCACCATACTTTTAAAGAATCACAGAAGATACAAATGGTATATATTAAGAAGGATCTCAAATTGGACCTATTATCCTGATATATCCTGGTCTAACAAAAACGATGTAGGTAGTAAATATGACGGTTGGTGCACGGCAAAATAAGTGTCCAGCAAAAACTTGTCTAAATGCTTACACCTAGTTTTTTGTCAATTTAGTTTAACGTAGAATTAATATAAACTAGCTATAGGAGATGTTAATGAGGTTTATGTAATATCGCGTACATTTTGTAAACTCGTGAATGAATTAAGTGAAGAAACAATTTCATTCTGTGCCGAAGTACGAAAAGTCGTTTTTATTGTAAACCGGAACTCTTTCAAATCCGGTGCCGGGGTAACAGGTGCGCCGTTAGTACTCATTCATGAACGATGAACAAGTGAATAGCTCGTAAACATTGTTTCCACCTCATCTTACTTGTAATCGGTGTCTGCTTTTATGTTTAAAAGTATTGTTTTAAGTCTACTCAATACACGAATTGGCGGAATTTGAACTTTACGATTGTGACGTTAAGATCGAAATTGGGGGAAAACTTTAAGTTGCAGTAAGGTAGGGCTGGCGGGTAGATAGATGGAACAATTGTTTTTGGGCCAAATAGGTACACTAAAATTCGAGATGTACCATAAAATGTTTTAGTGCGGTTATAAAGAAATTGTATGCTGCTTTTTCTCTTAAGAGATTTTAAATTTTATGTTCATGACAAAAAAATTATCATTATCAGTCCGATGATTGATTTTAAGATTGATATTAACATGACCGTTAGAATGTTTAATGAAAACATGAATAAAACATTAATTAATTAAAATGTATGTCATATGCTGCAGCGAGAAAGTCTTAACTGAATCATACAATTCTGACCCAATTCTATCAGACGTCATAAAGATTCATAATATTCCTATCATATAGATGGTTGCTCTCATTTTATTCACATCTTCCTTTGTTACTGTCATTCTATTTATTCATTAAAATATCCCTTTATTTGCTTCCAATGTTGATGTGCGACATTTTTGATGAGATTTACTGTGGTGGAAGCTATCCCATTTATGTTTATTTTATATTTTTATCTATCATTATAGTTAAGTAAATTTGATTCGAATATTACATATTTGAGGATATAAATTGTTTAGTAGAACCTAATCCATTAAGATCTATTAGATTTCTTTCATTGACTAGATATCAGTAGGTACGTCATGACCCAATTACCGTCCACATCAACGAGGACGGACACCGAACTAGTACAACGCTAATGCGTGGTCCCGTATCACTTACAATCTAGATGGTGCGATCTATAATTATACGGATTATCTCTCTGACACAGCAGCACGCTAATGAAATGGTACGCATATCCCGACATCTGGCCCTCGGCCGCGCCTCGCAATTACTTAAGCGTTATAAAGCTACCGGATCCAGAAGGTCACTTTGTGAGTTCGTGTCACGGCGGCCGCTCGCGAAGCTGTGCGCTGAGGACGTAAGATTGGGTATTGATTGGACGGGTTGCGCTTTGCGTTTGCACCGCTCGGATGTTTTAGACAGCGCGTGAGAATTTCTTTCGAGGTGTGGTACTGCAGACGTAAGCGATTCTACAGTATTAGTACTTTGTTTCATAAATAGGCACCTATCGATATATTTATAAAAACAACATTTATTAACGATATAATTCGTTATTTATTAGTTGTTAAAAAATGCATTGACGAAATCGGTTTTCTGCTTTTTCTATTCTTACCTATCTCATATTATTAATGTTTTCTTCTAGTCGCCTCTGGTTCTTTTTGTTGTGTCCATTATAATTATTTGTTGCTGAAATTTTAGACACATAGCCAACCATTTAAGAAGCATTTACGTCTGTACCGTCTTTTTAGCTTTTATTTTAGTATCGGTCAGACCTAAAACAAACATTGCGTTCGGTTAAATTTGCGCACACTAAAGTATTTTGTGTTACATTAAATTACAACGACTGACTGAATGTCCGATTCAAGCATGAGTCATTGCTTTAACAAAGGCTCGAGTAAAAAATCTGTCGTCGTATAATAATAAAAACTATTCGACAAAAAATCACGATAATATACACGGATATTAATATTTTTCGTTTGCAAAGAAGCTTTATATGTAGTCACCGGAAAATTAAAATGAATAAATAAATAAAATATTTTTAGAGACGTTAGTATTTTAATAGATATTTATTATTGTTTGTTTAGTATATATACTAATTTATAATTATTGACGATGATAATTTATTATTGTCGTTATTTTTATCTATATATCTATTTCCAACCAAATGGTCAGGTTTGGTAACACTCACGATTACTCACGATTACACGCTGTAGCAATAACAATAATTATAAAAAAAATCTCCGAAACCGGCGTGCATGTATGAAGAGAGTGGTAAATGTGGACGAAGCACGACAGGTGTGTAAGAATAGAGATGTTTGGCACTCTGTGCTCTCTGCCTACCCCGCAAGGGATTTGATTTGAATTTGAACCCAGTTCTACACGATCGGCAGTTGCGCTTGCAACCAACATGACAAGGAAGTAGCAAAAAAACATCTATATACTAAGTACATATACATTTATAAGGATTTATGTAATCTACAAACCGTCTTTTTACCATCATAAAGGCTCCATCTAGTTTGAGGTCAGACGGCCGATTATATATATATAGATATGCACCAGGATATTTATTATGTCTATAACTTAAAGCGGTTATTAAACAGTTGCACTATAAATTCGTAAGCTACGTCTGTACATAACTTTAAATAAACCTTTCCATTACTTGCACACACAACACAAGAACAAAATGTCGGGTACTTAACTCGTTTGTCTTAATACTCGTATATAAAACGACTCACCTAAGTAAGTAGTTCGTGTTTCAAAGCATCTCACTTTTATCCTCCCCTATTTTTTGTACGTCTCTACATTTGTAGACAAACCAGCCGACATCTTTCGACACCGGATATCCAGGGTGGGGCGGGGAGAAATTCATGGAATTGTTGACATTACTCGTTATCACCCTACATTAGGACACCTCCAGCACACTTACTGCGGCAATATTATAAATACTCAAATGTAGCCCGTATTCCGTTCGCCGTACAGTTGAATTAAGACGTGCAGTCGAAGCATAATAAATTTTTACTTATTACAAGGGTTTGTGGGTTGATATAACTATGCCCCTGTAGGTGACAGTCTTAACAATGTATGATTAAAAATAGACTAAAGAAAGTTGTCTACAATAAGGTCTCTTTCAGATAGTACTTGAGAGAACAGTGGAAATAAAAAAAAAGTTCCAATGATGCTAACGAAGCGAATAAGCGGTGATAGCCTAGTGGTTTAAATTTAGTACTTCCATTTTGGCTATACGGATTTCGAATATAGGTACATAGATATAAGTAGTGTGTTATTTTTTTTTAAATACTACTTTCTATAGATATGAAAACCAACATTGTCGGAAACCTACACACTTCCTAAGATATATGAAGTCTGCCTACTCGTACTAGGACTCCCTTGTCAACTATGAGCTTACATTTTCTCATTTCGAAAGCAAACCAAAAAGAACTATGACGTAGCAAAGGTACTATTATAGCAAAAGTTATAAAGAAAAATATAAAATATACACTAGACAGCGAATAATTAGCATTTCTTGTTTCCAGGCATTCCAAATTAGTCCTCAGGGAAGTTAGACGTCTGCTAGCAATCTTAGGCAGCACTTCACTACGTCATTACAGCACTGAAGTACCTACCCACCCAGTTTCTGTTTGATAGTACGCTCATTTGATATTACTACTAAAATGACTACGTTGGAATATACTCTAGAAAATTACTATTTCTTTAAACATTATTACTATTACACATATATATTTACATAAGTTTATTATTTACGGAGTTTTAAATTCCAGAACGTCCATTGTAAGAGGGTATATAATATTTTTGGCAGTCCCGTATATTTCATGAAAAGTGTCGACTGTTATCTAATTAATTTCTTTGAAAACGTCGGTGCGATCATATTTTATTATGCCCAATGGTTACCCGTCCTTTCGCCAATACCAAGAAAGAAAAATAAATTGCGGCATTACTCTTAATAACCAGTGTTTTAGACTAATGCCAAAATTTATTTTCCCTCTTTAAATTTTGCTATTAGATACCTTTGGAACAGGTTTTTCGACAAATCTGACAGGTAACGAAACGAAACATTTTAATGAGATTGGTTGCAATATGAATATTGACGTAACAAATAAACGAATTCATTAAAAATATAATACGCATTTTTAACATGTGGTTGGTTATATTACGTCATTTTGGAGGTACCTACGCGGTAGAATTGACGCGGTATGAATAGAATTAACTTGAATAGAAATAAGTACGTACGAAGGATGGCAAATACAAAACATTCATTGAAACTAAATGATGCGTAAAACTGGCCGTAACTTCCATTTTTGTATAAAAAGAACTCATACCTTGCGAGTGATATTATTTTATTGTCGAATAAGTGCCGTCGAAACATGTTACGTTCCAAGTTTTTTCTCACACTGTTCTTTGTATCCGTGGTAAGTTATTCAAAAGGCTAAGACTAATTGAGGAAGAGTTAACTTCCCGATTTTTTTCAGCGTTTAACGTTATTCACTGCTTTATAACAAAAACAAAGGGTAACATAAATATTAAATAATTATAAATCTAATTAGTGTTTTCTTTTAAAAAAAATCTAGTTTTATGTATTTAAAATTTGTTTAAATCTGTCAGCTGAGTTACGTCGCACTTTTAATTAGATACGTTGTTTTTTTTCAGATTTTAACCCTGGTTGCTGAGCACCCAGGTAATAACATTGTTAATTATGAATAAATTAAGTATTGCTGTAAGGAGGATGAAATCTGTGCTTTTCTGCTTTTAAAAAGTTTGAGCACTAAGGGTAAGGCTATTCTTTAGCAGTTATCCTTTAATCCTTGGATGATATCCAGGTACTTAATAAACTCAATCCCTGTTAAGATATTTTGGTCGTCTCTTTCACCCTTTAATTGTACTAATAGAGCCAACTTTAAAGTATGGCACAATTTTCTGAGTAACCTTTTTTAGGATCTTCTGGCGCAATGTATGGGTTCAAGAAATGGGTGCTAAACAAAATGTTACCAAATAGATTTTTTCCGAACTGACTTTATACTATTCACCACGGGATTTTTTATCTGGATTTAGGGAGTGGGGCAGAAGTAGAAGTGATATCCGTATCCGGGGGGAAGCGGCGGTGTGAATCTACTATTCCTCCGTGAAGATATCAAAGAAATCCGTGCAAGGATTCTGCACGCCTGCAGTATGGAGCTTGGAGTCGTATTCTTCGCAAGCCAGTAGTGTGTGAAGTGTATGTGGTTTTTGTGGAGTGTTTGGAAGGGTGACATGTCGATAGGCTAGGTGTATTCCACATATTTAGCAGTGTGATTACATTATTAAAGTCTGTTAATACGTTGTCGAAATAGACTGTGAATATCACCTGCCCGTGGTCCGCCCTGCTACACATGTACTGAGAGTCTGACGACTGGCTTATCGAGGCATAGCGCAGCATAAGTAGGCATGGCTAAATGCCCTGGCCGCCGTGGGACCGATGCGTAGGCTATGCAAAAAACTGTGTTTTACGTTCACCAACTCTCATGTCCAGCGTGGATATTATGGGCAAAAATATTTATTTTCAGTCAAAATAGTAACAAAAATGTATTCATGAGAAGCGATATAAAAAACCGCTTACATTGCTCTTTCTTCACAAACGCTTATTATAATTGTTATATTGATTTTTAATTGCTTGAAAACTATAATATTCCAGTCAGCGCAGCTCCAGAGCCCTGCCATGGTTTGATGAGACTGATGAAACCACCAAAGAAAAAGAATGAAACCACGCCAGCACCACCCGAAACCCCGAAGAAGGAAATATATGAAATTATAAAATGTAAGTTACTAGCAAAACCATTATAACTTTATAAGACAGATGACAAAGATATTATCAGAAATTATAAAAAAAATAAGAAAGATTTTAGATTGACATATGTCACTTGTATTATTTTTAGTGTTATAAATTATTAAATGCAACATCACGGCTGTAATCCCCAAAGAAGTAGGCAGAGGTACTTCTCTGCCAACCTGTGCTAGTGTATTACACTTAGTACACTCCCAGGTTTCACCAGTTAATACATTTACATAAGCTGTGGGCGTATTGCCATACTAGGCACACATTCAGACTCCGTGCCACTATTAGAAATAAAATATTCTCATGCAATGTTGAAGTCTGCACTCATTCAATATAATTTCAAGTATTTTTCTCTTTCGGATATATGTAATTGTTCGTATAATTTAGGAGCATTATCACGTTAGCATGTCATTGGAGGTCTATGTAAGTCCAGCAGTGGACTACAAGAGACTCATGATGATTACCAAGGGATATGGTTTGTTTTTTCATACGAAACAATTTCAAACTATAACGCGATACCTAGGCAAAAAATAAAAATTTTGTTTAAACTAATTGTATTCGAAGCTTTCCTAATCAGTTTGTTGCATATATATTAGACCACTTGATATAGGTATAGTGAACATAAAGATTTTGGATTTGAAAGCAGATCTGTATTCATTTAAATTTATATGCCGTGTATTTACGTCCAATGGCGGTTTAAAGGTTTTATCGTGGAGAACTCCTTTATGGATACCACTTCAAATGGTTATGCCGGACTCCTACAGGTTAAAACCCCACGGTGTCTTCTACCGCCTTGGATGTTTGGCACTCAGGCAGGGATTTAAACTACCTCTGTAGACCTAGCCAGGGGCGTCCGACTACGCAGCCCCATCTAATGGGGACGCGTTATACATCGCGTCATCTGCTGCAACGTCATGCGCAGGGCGTCAGCCCCCGTATCTGACGGTTTAAGGGTTACCTTTTTGCTAGAACCTACAGTAAATGACTTATGAGCTGTCTGTTTACCATACTCATTTTGTTTTTTTTTGTTTCAGTATTAAAGAAATTGAGTAAGTATATCATTTAAGTACATTTTAACTTCACGAAATTTTATTCCAGAAACCTATTGAGCCCGCTTGATTACCAATTTACCGTTAATAATACAGTTGGTTATTTAAAATTTGACATTTCACTAAAAACACTGAACTAAAATGCTTCATGAAAGGCTTTAACATGTCTGAATGCTGGAATGTCACGTGTCACCTATTGTTTTGTGATCATATTTAGACACAAGAAATATTACACGAATCACGCCCATAATATTATTAAGATCACAATGTAACAATTAATAATTCTTTCCAGTATAACGGTAACGCTCTCCTACCATCCTGGCAAACATAACAATGAGATTTTGGACTACGATTCATGTAACCTTACAATCGGTTTCGCAATTTATTCAAGCCACGATTTTACGCATATGAAATGTAAAATATATTTAATAAAATGAACATAAAAAAATAATTAATTAAATATTTTCCACGATCTAATCTTGTAATTTGTATTTGCCTGCTATACGCTGCTTCCTTTATCGAGTCGACCAGTGCTCTCCCACGCTCTTCGCTTATATTAGATATCACAATTTTAATCAGATCCTGAAGCGACGCTGCCTCCGCCCGTCACTAGGCCTCCTACGCCACCTAGCGACACGGATATCTATATGAAGTTTATCGAATATTTTCTTGACATATTTTAAACTATTAAAACTTACTTAAACTAAGCAATCGTTTTAAATGTCAGTAAACCCAATAGTTTTTAATTTATTTATAAGAAAATTGAAGGGATAATTTAAGAACAAGTGATAAAATGATTGAATTACAAAGTTCACTTCGACCTGATCGGGATTTCTGCAAGGACGTGATAAACATAACAAATGACGTGATAACATCACGCTTATATTGTCTAGAAATTGAAGTTCCAGTGTAGTTTTTCCAGGTTTCACCAGTGACGTTATAATCCTGACGGAATATATAAAGCCCCATGGTGTCTACAGTCTAAATACTACAGTCCGAGGACAAAAGGAACACAAATAAAACAAGACAAACTATTTTATATATTAATTTAATCAGACTCATTTCACAACTTAAAGTGAGAACTTATCCGTCAACCGTGATTATCTTACAACATTGATCCGGTCTTACAAATCACTTAGCCTTATACGACCAATCTTGTAACACAACCACGCACACACACGCCGGCGGCACACGGTGCCGAGACAATTTAATTAGATAACAGACAATCTGAGCGCAGTTCACTCTATGTACATAAATGAATACTAAGGGACACGGTATTGGAATAATTCGAAGTGTAACACTGCTCTGAACGGATATATAAGGAATAGTGTTGAGATACAGTGGACCACACGTGAGAACTGACTCGCCACGAGCCGTGCCACAAACACACACATGTACCCTTTGGTACTAAATGTTCACACTAGTTCACATATTACAGCTCATCGTGCTCCTCCTGTAAACAAAAAAGACAAAATTATTGTACAAAACTTTCAATACGATTATATAACACGTAACTTCACGCCTGTAATCCCCGAAGAGGAATGCAGAACACTCCCACATTATATAACACAATTACATAAAACCAATCTAAAGATCATACCAAATTGTACAAATAAGTAAATAATAAATAATTTCATATTTATTGAAATGCCAGCTCGAAAACTTAAACTTCATTTAGTAAAAATTGTTACTAATGTTTTGTTGGTCGTGTTCATTGGAAGTGCAACTGCCGATCGAGACAAGTCCTGGGTTCAAAATCTGAGACGTGTTATTAAATTTTTTTTAATTAGATTTTCTAGTACGAGATTCTAGTAGTGGCTCAGAGTTTGGAATTGAGCCAATGTATGACAAAAGGCTCACCACATATTCCATAGTGGGATGGGAACGTAACTGGTGAAACATGGGAGTGTACTACACTTCTCTGCCTACCTTTTCGCGAATTATAGGGATGATGTTACTTTTTGTTACTACTGTATTGGAGCATTTTTTAAAATATGTGTATATAACATATTTTTTTTATAATTTTTTATTAACTAGTGTTAATGAAATACTTGTATCTTCAGGATTTGATTTTTTCACTGAAACTTTCTTAGAACAATAAACTGAATTGTCACTTATTACTAATAAAATAGATCTCAATTATCCGTTAGAATTTTAAAATATACTCACAACTGGCGCCGCC
>DWDV01002523.1:0-11505 GCA_018245615.1 Mimoniades ocyalus
CCCCAAAGGCTTGTCCCAACTAAAAATTAGTATGGACTGTCACAGGATGGTGCGGATTGAGGATCGAATATTATCGCGTAAACAACGAATAATTCTTACGCGTTGTTAAATATCTCGAATATTTTACAAGTTGTAGCATATCGTAGACATGCTACGAACTAGCTACGTATGCAAGCGTAGTATAGATTCATATAGTAACGCTCGGTACCGTCGTAGTCGATTACGTTCAGGTTATTATGTTCTACATCTAGAGGATAACTACGACCTTATTAACTCGAGTGAAAGATTGTTACAAGCCCCTCACGAGGTTGACGCTCGGTTCATACTAGCGACCGAAACGACTTGTTTGACACGATTTTTCATTATTTTTGGTTTTATAAACTAACTCTAATTACAATTTAGAGTTAGCTGTATTTTGGTGAAACATTATTTAAATCACATCACAGTAAATTTTTCTTCGTTCAGGAAAGTCCTTCACATAATATTTTAGACATACTTGTACAGTTTAATTTAAAGGTAATCCAGCTGCAACTAGCGACAACTGATAATTATATTCCTTTTCCAACAGATTATAACATATAATTGTCACTGTTAGTATATCATTTGGTACATATGGTAAAAAAGTAAAGATTAACAACATTGCACACATAAGATTTTTTATTAGAATAAAGCCGCTAGATAAAATGGTTTCTTAAATAAAGTAAATTATTTTTTCAAGTAATTTAAAAGTTAATAGCAACGAGTTGCCTATTAAAATATTTTTACTAAATCATATTCGTATGCCGGTTTCTTTAAAAAATATTTTGAAGCTCCTTCACTGAGGACACTCCCCTTAAACTACAAATATCCATGGGACGAGAGAGATCGCATATACATATGTATAACAACCTCTCAGGTTTAATAGATAGTTTTTCAGGTGTCAGCGCAAATAATATTGATGAAACTACTAATGTAGCCTGAAGCAAAAGTAGCCTAGAGCTAGATGTTCTGTAACGTTGTTCTGTAAAGTCTAAAAGCTATATCAAAGGACTATCGATCAATGGATAATATATATTGTGAAAACTGAGTGGTCGAGGTGAAGGACAGACGAATTGATTTGTTGCGTGTGGGAATATTGCTTTTGCGTGTTGATTTCGAATTGAATTAACGATGAATATAGAACGAATCCTATTGTCGATGGGGTTATTAAAATAAATAGATTGTGTAAATATTAATGCTTTCGAACAATTCATATTTGGCCACATAATTCTCGTAATAAACACAGTCTGTGCTGACGAAACTAGACAGTTGATATAGTGTATATGTATATTATAATATACACACGTAACTACACACAATAATAATTACATTAACCTTGGTGAGATTTAAGCCTACAACAACCAAGGCGAGTGCAAGTGCGACTGCCGAACGGGAGGTCCTGGGTTCGATTCATGTTGTTTCTTTCGATTCGATTCTTTTGTTCATACTATGTATTATCGAATGAAATGATTATATTTATTCAATCGTGTGCCAATAGTGGTTTTTTTCTACAATTTTTTTGTCAGTCAAAATCAACCAAATTAAATAAATTATATCAATACCATTTAACGTCACATAGGTATATCGTACCTCATGTTGAAATGAAAGCTTTAATTATGAATTAGTTGGGTTAAAATTTCACTAATTGCGTGTTTCTTAATCCATTAAAAAATATCTACGTGATTTAAATACATGTATCAGTGCGGAGTACGCTTGTAAAGAGAACGAGAACTCAGCGCTCTGGCCCCCTCGCGGTTACTCGCGCAAACTTTGCGAAATTTCTAATTCAAGCAATCAAACAGAAAGCTCGTTCTAAAGTGTGTTTTGTTGAAATTTGCCTGTAATATGTTAATGCTTGTGATTTCAATATCCAACCCCTTTAACCATTCACCCCTTATGTTTCAGCCAATCTGTTCGGATCACTAATTGTTGTTGAAACTTGTTTTGGAATTTTAAACGTGATAGTTTCAGCGTTACATTACGCGACTAACAACGTAAACTATCGGTTACAGTATTTGTTGGATAAAGCCCTAATATTACTTCTATAATATTGAACAAATTGAGACTCTAATATTAAATAAATTTTTCACCCTCAATTTTATTCTTCAAACCCATATATCTGATGTACCCATATATCCATATACCACACTAACGGTATGTCGACTTTTCTGTTATCAGTGACTAGTGTTCTGAAGCCGAGATCCATCTGGGTTCGATTTTCACCAATAACAAATATTTATGTGATGAGTACGAGTGTTGTAGCTGCATATAAATGTACTGATGTGCACCATTGGTGTCATTGCCCATAATCACGACGGGCATGCGGGTTGGTGATTGCGGGGCTTACCATCTCGCACGTAAGATCGAGCTCAGTGGCGTGCTATTTAAGAGGCCCCATGTCCAGCAGTGGATTGCAATAAGCTGATGATGATGATGATGATGATGATGACGATGATAGTGGTGGCGGTGGTGTTCATGCTGATGACGTAGGCCAAGGACTGTAGCACTCACACTATGTTATATTTACCGACATATGTGAAAGAAGGAGTGAGCCGATTGTCATACACCGGACACAGATCCAGGCTCCGTTCTATTAGTGTGAATTTCAAGTCAGAAAAATCCAATTACACTTCGTCTGATACCGTTAGCGAACTCAGGACGTCTAGTTCAGCTTTCGTGCTTGCAACCACTCCACCATTGAATAAGTCAAGAAACATATGTATATGAAAATTATAAGTAGTTTGATATGAGGTGGCTTTGTGCGTGATATCTAAGGACATCACTATTTAATTTAAACAATAAAGCACTCGTAATTACCAATAATGGGTAAATGTGTATTGGATGGCTCGTAAAGTGACGGTTAGCGAGGCGACAGCTCGTAAACATCGGGCATTGTTGCTTGTACTTAATGAGGACGGATAATACAACCATGGTGATAGAGTTATAGTAATGGGCTATATATATAAGGTAAAGCATTGATACACGTTTAATTAGATCTAGATTGGCCTTGACCCTCCTCAATCCGAAGAGCCCCGCGTCCGACAGTGGAACGATGAACGGGTTGATGGAAATGATAATGAGACTTGTGTATATTATTGTGTTATTTATCATGGTGTATTTGTACATCTAT
Organism: Mimoniades ocyalus; assembly: GCA_018245615.1. Classification (NCBI taxonomy): domain Eukaryota; kingdom Metazoa; phylum Arthropoda; class Insecta; order Lepidoptera; family Hesperiidae; genus Mimoniades; species Mimoniades ocyalus. The sequence continues at coordinate 3,149 of DWDV01002523.1, forward strand.
CATTATATGTATAATGTATACACATATAAAAATATGGATGTATTACGTATGATTTGTATGAAAAATAGTATCGAAGTAAAAATAAGAATGGGCATGTTCCGATGAGGAAGAGATGCTCCGATGGTTCGGACATGTTGAGAGAATGGCCGATGAAAGAATGTTAGAGACAGATGCGAATGACGGTGCCGAGGGAGGCCGAGACTCACCTATCTTGATTAAATTGACCAGATACTGGCAGATGGGGGAGTCAGAAGTGTCCGAGACCGGCGTGCGTGTGTGAAGAGAGTGCTGAATGTGGAGGAGGCGCGGCAGTGAGCAGGATAGAGATATTCGGCACCCGTACGAGACCCACCAGAAGACGTGTGTGTTTATGTATGTGTGTATCCACAAGTCGAATATCGTCGAAATATACAATAGAATGGGCTAAGATGTTCCGTTGACACTAAAATGGGTAATAATTAGGAGCTACATTTTTATTATAAAAGTAAATAAAGGAAACAGGTGGTGTGATGAAGGCTTTAATAGCTAGTCGCGTGTGCTAGTGACGTCATATATAATGTTAGGATGAAATTTGTCAATGACGTATGTATTTATTTTGAGTTTTGACTTTCATTACAAACACGAGGATGAAAATATTTTTACCTACATATACCTTTTTTATTTCGTTTAAATTGTATAGAAAGAAAGTTATTTAAATGTAACGGTGTATACATTCATCCGTTTGTTGCGATGCGGGTTGCGTCATTCGTTCTATTAACGTGGTTTTATTGTTCATTTTATTCCACGTCATGCGATTCCGTTAAAGTGGATTCGCACAGAGGCTTGCAGCGTCGTAAATACATAGAATTTATGTGGCGTTAACACCCTTCATTCTGCTATTACAAGTATATAACCTTACGCCTGTTATTTGATCAGCCCTCAAGGTTATTGAGTAAATTACTTTTGGACTGCTACTATATACTTTAAGTTCATACAATGTTTGTCTATCTGCGAAAAGTTTAGAGACTATTTGTTGAAAGTTTGCCAAAGGTTTTACTGTGAACTATTATTTAATGGCTAACAAAAATAGTGGTTAGATCTTAGGATTTTAAATGTGATAACAAAGGCAGCGATTGTGAGCCGCTCCCATGATCCTTTTTGAGTACAGCTTAACACCACTCATCTCGACTCGTTGAAATTATTATAGCAGTTTATTTTGCACCGTATTTTTTTGTTATCAGTGGATATTAGAAATATATCTTATTTTAAGTGAAGAGATTAGCAAAAACGTGGAGGCAGCTGCCTAAAATGGCCGCTGCTGCTGCAGTTTATTGAGTTTTAGTTTAAAAATCGCAAGAAATATAATAATAAATAAGGTATTTAGTACACGGGAGTATTGATTGCTGATTTCGTTAGTACGACCATAATTCTTCAACTCGCTATTACAAAGCTTCTTATGAGACATCAGTGGCTAACGCGTGTTCCGGAATTTATCACAAAATACTTAATGTGCACATGATATTTCTTTTGCGTTGCGTGCGTATTTGGTAAATAAACATTAGTATTTTCAATATATATATTCAAAAAGCTCGGTGTGAATCGACCCATATGCAGAGGTATTGCGGCGCGCGTTCTTGGAACCACAAATGAAATGCACACAGCTAGCTTTGCGATATTAAAACATGTGTCATTGAAAACTGCCTCTGAACACTATAAATCTACGAGGAAGTTTTAATTTTTAATCTTTTTAGTACTTTATTATTTATAGAACGCTTATAAATCTAGTATTATAGATTCGGTGCCAATCTAGATTTCGTGTGATAATAGGAAGTTTCATTCGACTATTTGTATAATAGGTTAATACATATAACTGTCTCGTCGGTGGTTGCAAGCGCGACTATTGGTCGAAAGGTCCTAGATTTTATTCTCACGTGGAGAATTATTCGGTTTTTCTTATGGGCATTTTGTATCTTGAATTTCTAGTAGTGGCTTGAAGTTTGGATTTGTGCCCGGTGGCAATAAGCTAGGTAGTTATTCCATAGAAGGGTTTTCCACAATATTCTATAGTGAGACGTAATCATTACTAGCGAAACGTGGGAGCCGTGCCACACAGTTCTACGTGCCTCTTTCGAGATTACAGGCGTGACGTTACTTTACAATAAGTGTAGATATGTAAAGACAACTCGGGGGCAGTTTGATGGCGTGTATTCGGTTATAGTTCAGTTATAGGAAAAATCTGTACCCATTACGAGATCAGTACTTCCACTGTACAACATAAATGTGCCATTTAAATGAATAACATATAGTAAACAGACATCTATGGTAGGCAAAAGTGGAATTAAATACCTACGAGTATAACAATCGTGGCGTAAAATTACAATAAAAAGTCCTCTAACTACCCCAAAGTTCTCTAACTAGCCCAAAATTTATCGCGAAACACTGGGTGATAAAGCACAATGCAATTAAGGATTCATTATCACGCAGGGATTTAAAAAAAACGCTCGTAAAATTCCCAAGAATCAAAAGGCGTTCGTCGGACAAAAAAGTTGTTTACACAGTAATACAGTTTCGTTTCGGCCGCCAACGGCTGAGAATTGAAAAAGATTGTCTAAAGTCTTAACAACTTTTAGAAGTGGCTGGCGTTTGTCTGCATTTTTGTATACTATGGAAGTAATAACTATCTAAGGACGCGGCTAAACGATTAAAAGAATTGACTTTAGCCATAATGTATCACGTTAGTCTTTGATACAGTGGCTACCTAACCAAGATTTTGGCTGGAACACTCAATGTGAATACTACTAATACATTATTAGGCAAATAGGTTTGTAACTAGAAATTGGTGTAGGCAGTTATGTACGTGTGCGTGTACTCATTGTATGTGTTATAAATTTTATGCATCTGTCTTTAACAAAATGTAATTTTTGTAACATTTTAACTCAATCGTCACAAGTTGCTACGGCTGATGGTTTGTCCTCGTATCGCGGTAACAGTAGACATGTAGAATTAGATGTAATTCTAAAACTTCCTAGCTCTTTAAATCCGTTTGATTGTTAATTTGCCTCTTCAAGACGAATGCCAAGTGGTGGTTTTATTTTAATTAAATAACCGAAACGAAAACGCTTCTAGTGAACAAACTCGAGCGAGATATTTGAAATTGGATTGCTATATATTTATTGTCATGCGCACTGTGGAAAGACAAAATGAGATGTATTTATGGATTTTAGTTATAAAAGTTCTAAAGTTTGTATATAGCTGGTGGTTTAGTGTCGCCAATGAAACGAAAACAAGATAGCGGAACTATGTACATATAACTTTTTTCTCAATTCTTATAATTACAATTCTTTCTTATTATTTCTTATTATTTTGGGAGTGTTCTGCATTCCTCTGCCTACCTCTTCGGGGATTACAGGCGTGAGGTTACGTTACGTTTTACGTTTCTTATTATTTTCGTAGAATAATTTTCCGTACTGTCATTATTTTTTCCATGTTGTAGCAATCCTTATATATCCATAATCAGTTCTCAAAAAATATTAAGATGTACATTAATAACATAACAATAAGCAGATGAGTGAAGGACACTACTACGTTTCACCAGTTATATTTAAGTTTCATTATGGAACAGGGGGCTAGCCTATTGCCAGACGTCATGCAATAATCCATACTCCGAGTCACTGCTAGAAGATCTAAATAAAAAAAATCCAGCAGTCCAGGTCGGGATTATAATCCTGGACTTCTCGATCGGCAGTTGCGCTTGCAACCACCAACGAGGAAGCCATGTTAGGTACATTAATATTTTGTTGAACTACGGATAGTATAATGATGTGTACAAATTTGGACTGTTTTATAGACAAAGCCATGTTGCCATGACCGGATAGCAATCGTAAGAGGTAGTTCCGTTCTACCCTAGATTATGTGCAATAGTGTTCATTTAACATGCGATGAGCATTACACTTGTCGGTTTCTATATCATCAAAACCACTGTTACTCCACTGCTGGGAATCAGTGCTGTCACAACCTGGCCTCTACTTACCACGTCTCCTGCCACATCCTTTTTGAAATCTTACTCTACTTAGGTTTTTTATGACTCCTACATATATCATGAAACAAAGTTTTAAATTGCTTTTTGATTTAAATTGTAAGGTCAGTACTTTGAGCGTAAGGTTTATGAATATTCAATACTTGCTTATTGCAAGCGCCAAAGTTTCAAATTTATGTAACGATATTTGAGCGCAGTACCACGTTGTGATCTTATGACTCTATTATATTTATACTTGTTCCGCTTTGAATTACACGTGAGATTACAGAGATATGAAGATATTTTTTTAGTTTAAATGTTTAGTTCCATATATGTATACAACAGTAAGCTGCTGTTTCTGTGTACGCTGGCGGCATTACTTAAAGCAATAATATTATTCATCATTTATGTGTATTACTGGTCTGTTGAGCGGCAACATTGTAATAAGTTAACGTCTGTTATAATATTGTCGTATTTGAAAAATTGATTGAACAATCTGTTTATCGTCAAACGTTTTGTGAGTATTTATGTATGTTATGAGATTTTGTACTGGATTAACTCATGTATCCTTTGCCGATATCGGCTTACTAGTTTCAGAACACCGCAGATGAGCCGCGGCGGAGGCACCTCATGGTTTTGTGGTCAAGGTAGTAAAATTATTGTACTAGTAATCTATGATTGCCGGAAATTTTTGATTTTGTGTGGTATTTACTCTAATATCTCAGGCTTGGTAGCTATCAAGTGTAGTAACGTGTATCTGCTAAATCTCAAAAAGAATTAAAGTTCTATTTAATATTGAACACAGATGTTCTTGGGCTGGAGGCAGTATTTAACATTACATAGCCTACGTGAACACTGGCAACGTCAATTAAATAAAAAAGCAAACAAGAAAAACTTCAATTTCGTAATTGAATGTAAACGCCGGAAGTGGAAAGAGGGAATCTTGCTTACGCGCGAGTCACTCATTAAAGAGTCCTTTCAACAAAAGCTTAAGCTGAGCCTCTCCACTTCGGAGTAATCTTCAATCATTTTAATATGAGCGTTGAAAGGCCGCTGAAATTAATTTTATTAGGTACTTCATTCTGCAGCAGTGTTTGGCGCGTAACTTTTTTTTAATTAGTCAAGTGGCCAAGCGTTTTACAATGTAAGTGAAAGCAACACTTTTATCATCATCATCATCAGCCTATTGCAGTCCACTGCTGGATATAGGCCTCCTCTGAGGGATTATGCCTATAATCCCCGCGCTGTGTATGTGGGCTGAGGATCGCAGACCACAGCATCTTGCACCCCCTACGCTGCTGCCCATAGGCGGTTAGGGCATGTAACTGTGCCTAGGCAGCGGGCGCCATACCGCCTTCTGCCAGCGCCAGGCTTAGTCGCCTCTTACGACATCCTGTGTCCAGGCACGGGGTCGAGGAATGTATTCTTACTCCGCCACGATACGGAACACTTTTATGTTATAGCTAATTTTCATCTGATAGTCTGTTTTCAATGTTTGAAGGTGGATTGTGAATGTGATGAGTGAAGGTGGATTCCGTTGCGCTTGGATGCTAAAGGTCACTATAAACTAGAAGAGAGCACTATAAACAAATTTTATAAATATAATAAATACATATCTAAATTCATATAATAAATACTACTATAGTATAATAAAACAAAAATGAGCGCCAGGCTCATGATGATGACGAGGTAAATTACACTAGATATTATGATATGTTAATGCCATATCCCTTACGGGGTAGGTGCCAACTATCTCTATCCTTACAGACCACACATGCTTCATCCACATTCATCACACTCTTCGCACATTCCAAGAGAATGTAGAAAAGTCTTACGTGAAGCTTGGTAACGAATCGAACAAACACATTCCATTGGAACAACTCTGTACAGGGATGGAGCTATTTCCGTCCCTAATTACCTTCTATTTAATACCTGCAGGATAATGTAGACCTAGAGACGACGGACAATGGTCGGAATTTGCGAAACGGTGAACAATTGAAGAAAGACTTCATTACCGCTACAAAGTACCAGGCAATTTTAAATTGAGTTCCGTCATCCTTTGAGGTGCTTAATTAAGGTACAGATAATCGGAGGGCCTGTGAGAAAACAAGTTATGGTGAGTATTGTCATTATTACAAAGAATTTAAGGTGAATAGTAAAAATAATTTATTAATACGTTTTAATTTAATATAATATAATATTGAAATGGTTTATGATGAAAGTGTTTATTAAAAGATATGGACAGAAAAATACGAACTCGACTACTGGTAACTTCGATGTGATTCTAAGTAAATTACTGGTAAATATTTTAATAAAAACTGTTATTATTCATTTATTTAGAAGTGACTACGTATTATATACATACATACATTTAATACAAAGTCAGTTATTCACAGTTTATTTGTAGAATTTTTCTTTATAGTTGTTTAGGGACGTTATTTGTTCTTGATATTAAAAATAATTAACAATAAGAAAATTATTTTACTAGTATACTTTCAAAACGACTTTAAAACAAAAAAAAATATGTCCTCATTTGACTTGATTTTTACGAGTAGGATAAATATGTTTGTTACAAGCTCTCGGACTGTAACAAAGAATGGTATGTCGGCCGCGGGTAAATGAGAATCAGTACAATGTAGTGTTATCACTAAAATCATTTACTGGTTTGTTTATACGTCACTTTTCGGAAAAACAATATGTGTCATTCGGAAAAACAATATAAGTTCCTGTTCGGGTACAATGCTCGGAGAACAATTAGGCTCGTACAAGTATATTTAAAACGTAAGCATATGAAAGTGAAATTATCATTACTAATCAAATTCTTAAGCAACGGAAAGAATGAAGTTCCTCATAATTTCATATGAACATCGTACATTTCTTAGTACTTGGAGGATTAACATTAAGACAAATCCTCTTGATGTCTTTATAAAAACAACACAAAAGTTGCGCTTTCTTAGGTAAAAAAATGAATTTGCAATTATTTCTTCAATAATAATAATAAATGTGCTTGCAAGGGTTTGTTTGCAACCTAAACAGCACTTCAAACATTGCTATATAGCAATAGATATAGAAACTACTATATTTAGATCTAACATCAGTTGTCAATATACCTACGTAGCATTACGCCTGTAATCACGGAACAGATAGGCGGAAGAGTGCACTACCACGTTTAATCAGTTAAGTTTACGTCCCACTATGGAATAAGGAGTGAGTCTATAGAGCCTAGACACCGAGTACAAATCCAGATAATAAGAAGTTTCAAGTTAAAAAATAATAATAGTGGGTACCCGTTCTGGGGATGAAACTAAAGATCTCTTGATCAGCGGTCGCCCTTACGACCACAGAGGGTATATTAATTTATTATCATGGTAGAAGCCGATGGGAACTGCAGTGTTTGTTCGTTTGTTGACAGTTTTAAGCGGTTAAGCGGTTATGCTTAAATATAGTCATGTAAGATACTCTTGCATTGGTGATACTTTAATGTGCTCGCAAGTGACAATAAAACTGAAGTGTAGAGTAAATATGCAATGTGACGTTTGCTGTTACAGCGACGAGTACTCTGGCTACTTTGCATTAAGTTTAAACAGTAGTCCTTCTCGGGACTTTTATGCATACAATAGTGAATGTGTAATGGATTTGTTTGGAACTGTCCGTATGAAAAAAAATTAAGGCTTACTTTATAGACATTACAAAATTAAATTACAATAGAATGTGGTGACATGATTTAAGAATTTTGCAAAATGTGTTTTTCTATTGCTTGTGAAATTTATAATTACGCTCTTAATCAGCGTGGCAGATTAATGCATTTCCATTCAGAGGGGACATACATATGTGTTCTACAGTGGTACAATACGAGTAAAAGAGTAGATAGTATTGGTGAAGATAATGCTCAAAGATTATCAAGATTTTAGTAAGTTGACTCTGGTTTCAGTTAGTACTTACCTATATTATATATTACAATTGCAGGCGTGTAAAAAACTATTTTATTTGTATTTTTATGTATAAGAATATCGTGTCACAGTATTAGTGGTCGAACTCCTCGGAAACATCTTGACTGATTTTTATGGATTTTTTTGTGTATTTATATTTAGTAGGTCTAAGAATAGGTCGTAGGCTATTTTTATACCCTTAAGTTATAAGAGCCTTATTTGGCTAAAGCCACGTATGTAAAAAAAAAAATTTTTTTGACGTAACATTTTCTTCAGATTTCATAAAATACTTTTGATCCCAAATTTTTTGCCATCCTGCCCGCACTTTCCATTATTTATCGCAATTTTAGTATTTTTTTATAAAAAATATCCAAATGATTGAGGCGTTGTTCGTTTTTCCAACATTAAAAAAAAAGAATCTGCTGTAAGTGTGC
>DWDV01002524.1:0-11505 GCA_018245615.1 Mimoniades ocyalus
GCGGCGGCAGCGGAGGCGGCAGCGGAGGCAGCGGCGACGGCAACGGCGTGCGCTACCGGAGCATCATCTCGGACGTGTTCGACGGGAAGCTGCTCTCGTCTGTGCAGTGCTTGATATGCAAGAGGGTCAGTACCGGTACACAGTGGAAATGTATATTTTTTTGCTACGAAAAACATGGCCCACCCGGTGACAGACAAACACACAGACAGACAAACGAAGGTGACTCACCTGATGGTGAGCGGTTACCGTTCCCTAGACATCTACAACAACAGAGCAGTTAACAATATGTTGCTGGACTTGAATAAAGGAATAATCTTATATGAATTAAGTTTAATATATCACCATCGCCCAATGATTGCTTCCATTATACATTGATGTAGGTAAAGATTAGAGGTTCAGGGGGTAGTTCATGATGGATGTTAACTTTTATCACTCATCATAGAGTCGTGTCAGACAATGCTCAAATTGCCTACGGAACATAAATCTTAAGTTAAGGCTGTTTACTTTTTATGTATGTATATATTTTTATGTTACCATACTTGTATGTCTCACCAATGTAGTGCAGAGAATTTAGACAAAGAAAGTAGTTTGTACATATAACATTTTAAAATGCACATTTTGTGAAAAGGTGTGTGCCAGAATTTGAAACCAGGCTCCCAGAGTGAAAGTCGGCATTTCAAACCTCTACACTATCACTAATTCCATACTAAAGCTTTTTTTTTATAGATATGAAATATAATACAAGCCTTATGGGTCCTTATCACTATACTTAGTGGAATAATTGACATTCCTATTTTCATGATCTCAGTGTAAATCATATTAATCTATTTCTAAAATTATCCCTCAGGTGTCGACGCGAGTGGAAACATTCCAGGACCTATCACTCCCCATCCCTTCTAGAGAACATCTGGCAGTGCTCCGCTGCCAGCAGCCAATTCTCAACCACCACACGCAGCATGGGACACAAGAGTCCTGGGTAAAGTATCCATTTATGTCATTTATACCAAATGAATTCATTAATATAAAAACGCCAAGATGTAAATATTATTTCAGCATACTCAAGCCATTTAAAAATGAAATAAAAAAAGTAATCAACTTAAAGTGATAATTGTACTATTGCCATATAACTTTTTTTTTCGATTCTTTTTATCGTTCCACTGTTGGAACGTGGGTCTCCTCGGAATGAGAGGGTAAAGCCCATACCCCATAGTCACGCTACAAAGTACGTGTTGGTAGGTATAACAATGTTCATTAACAATTTCTGTAATTTGTATAAAACCTTAATTCTCAAAATGGTCGGCAATGCCCATTAGTGGGCCCTGTTCGTGCTAGATGCCTTATAAGGGTGATAGAAGCCTCACAACAAACTGAAAGACATTATGCTTGTTGTAGAGGGATGGTGGACTATATTAATAAAAAGTTTTTAATTTGTTAAAGTTCATGAGAAAAGTTTGAGGACAAACAATATAAAAATTTTATTAATGTTGACTTATATTCCGTTTAATATTCGAACTAACTAGGTACTTCCATTTAATTACTTCCATATTTATAATGCGTAGATGTCCAATACATCATTTTCGCGGATGCAAGAGAAGACGAAAGAAGATTTAATATGATCAAAGTTTTCGCAGATGTGGTGGCTGCTCAGTTGGCTTCGGTCGTGGTTCTACGGGCCCGTGGTCTCGCTGCAGGACTGTCTGGCCGCCTTCTTCAGTGCTGATGAGCTCAAGGGAGACAACATGTACAGGTAATAATAATAAAATACCGATATGAACATAGAGGTAAAAAGAATGTAGGTCACCCTCCTACCAAGTGATCTGATGACCTGAAGAATAAAGTGGGGTTCTGCTGCGTTCGGAAGGCCCAGAATTGTGAGGATTGGCGCCGATTAAAGGAGGCCTACGTTCAACATTGCACCTCCGAAAGCTGATGGATGCATGGATATGAAAAATAGCAATATCTAAGTAATAATTACCCGTTAACAGTGTTGTGAATTAAATTAGTAAAGTTTTAGCGTAACACGATAACATAATATGTATCCAATATATTTAATGCTTTATGTAAAGTCGAAATTATCCATAAAGTTACATATGAATGAGAATCAACTTAGTGCCTCACATGGCATTGTAATTAAATTTTTACTGCATTGGTATTGAACATACGGTCACAGCCCAATCTATGTTACTCTTAAATTAAATTTCCACACAGTTTACGGTGTTATCGCAAAGCTTAGTAGGGCACGAAGAAGATTGTACTCGCGAATAGGAAATAATGCGTAGTGCGTAATGCGCAGCTGCTCGCGCTGCAACAAGCTGCGCAACGGCGTGAAGATGTCGGGCGTGGTGCGCCTGCCCGAGGTGCTGTGCGTGCACCTCAAGCGCTTCCGCCACGAGCTCATGTTCAGCGCCAAGGTGGCGGCGCGCGTGTCCTTCCCGCTGCACGAGCTCAACATGGCGCCCTACGCGCACAAGGAGTGCTCGTCGCGCGTGTCGCGCTACGCGCTGTGCGCCGTGATCTGCCACGCGGGCACGGCGGGCGGCGGCCACTACACGTGCGTGGCGCGCGGCGCGGCCGGCTGGAGCGCGTTCGACGACGCGGCCGTGGCGCGCGTGCCGGCCGCGCAGCTCGCCGCCTGCGAGGCCTACGTGCTGTTCTACCGGTGCGCCGCCGCCTTGCGGTCGTTTATTCCTATTTTGTGTGCATCATTCTACTATCGACTTCGAGCCCCATACGATCGCGCGACTATAAAGTACACATTTTTATTTAAACGGCCTCGTCGGTCTAGTAGTTCTGAGTGCGACTGATGATCCTGATACTGGGTTCGTATCGCGGGTCGTGTTTTATTAAAATTTTTTCCTAGGATTTCTCCTTAAAATTTCCAGTAGTGGATTTTATTATAGGTTATTTTAGTATATTTAATTAAAAATGTATTCTGCAGGAAGGTGAACCCCCAAATGACGGTACTTCGGCAGAAGGCAGCAGAAATATTAAAATCGTCGACGACCGATCCCAACGATATCAAATTCTATATTTCCAAGCAGTGGATTAATAAGTGAGTTATCACATAGGTATATTAACATAGGTATAAAACAAAAATCTTATTTTTATTGTGGTTATAAAAAGACAATGTACAATAATACAGCTGCGTCGGTTTGAACTCTCATTCTTCCCTTTTATCGCAACTTTCACATTTTTACTTGCCATTCAAATTCCCTTTGGGTGTTCAAATATATACGAAAAAAAATACTATATCATAAACGTGATATTGATAAATTTATTAATTTATACAAGCACGTCAAATGTGTAAGGGTAGTAATATTTAGGTTTCGATCATCATCATCGGCAGTCTACTGCAGTCCACCGCTGGACATACGTCTCCCCTGAGGGGTTAAGTCCACAATACCCCCGAAGGGCATGCAGGTTGTGGCTCGCAGAGCACAATCTCTTACATCGCCTACGCTGCTGCCCATAGTCTGTCAGGGCATCTAGTTTGTGCCTATACAGACCTCGCTATCGTAATAGGCGACCAAACCCAGCGCTGGCAGATGCGATCGGTTTAGTCGCCTCTTACGACACCCCGTTGTATCCCCGCACCGGGTCACTGAATGTATTCTTACTTCACGCCTAACATTCGATGCCGCCTGGTCCGTAGAGAACTTGGCGTTATGGTATGATATTTTATTTGTACACTAGGCTCACGTTAATAGGCTCTACCCCTTTTACGTATGGGGCCGCCCGACGTAACCGGTGAGAGGATGAGCGTATTACACTTATCTGCCTACTTCCGTGGGAGAATAAAATCGTAGGATATGTCCAAAAACATTTAATTGAAAGTAAACAAGATTGTCACGAAGAGAGTGCAACGGTGAGACGAGCCGGTGTGCGGCAGGTTCAACACGTGGGCGGAGCCGGGCGCCATCGACAACAGCGACTTCGTGTGCGCGCACGGCGGCGTGCGGCCCGAGCGCGCGCCGCACCTGCTGGCGCTGGCGGCGCGCCTGCCGCAGCCGCTGTGGCAGTTCCTGCACGACACGTGCGTCCGTGTACACCACCCAGCTAAATTATTTTAACAACACCTGTTATTTTTCGTTACGAGATGTCTAGTCCGTTAGTGATTTCACTCTTGATGTAAATTGAATATAAAATGTAATATATGTGTTTAAAATAATTTGCTGTTGGTATTAGATTTTTTACTTTCATATATTTAGCGTATAGAATTTTCATTGCATCCTTAAATTTTACATTGAATCATGGACATTAAGAAATAGTAGAATAAACTTTTTTATATTTAAAATACAACTTTGTCGAGTAACATTAGACAATTAGAATTCTCAATCGTAGAAATATCACTCGTGCCCTGTTCTATCATTGGCATGATCGTATTCAGTACCATCCACTTATCTCATTTTCTAAGAACTTCGAGCAAGCAAACGCTAGGACAAGTTATGTTCCAATTCACACCTACTCGAGACCAGGTATGAGCCGAGCGCTGGCACGCGCCGGCCGCGCCGCGCGGGGCGGGGGGCGGGGCGGGGGCGGTGGTGGGGGGCGCCGGTGCTGTAGTTACCAGTTACCTGCGAGCGGCTCCCAACGCGCGTACCGCCGCGCCTTCGCCGGCGGCGGGGACGACGAGCCCCTGGGGGTACATTCACAACGTTAATCGTGCTTTTAATCATTATTCAACGCGAACAATATTTCTATTTTAATCACTATACACTCATTAATACGATAAATTGTAAATTTGTATTACTAATGCCTTTAAAGAGTACAACAATCATGAAGGACATCGACGTATATAAAAACCTCAAAATGTATATAATATATTAATTTTCAAATTCAAATTCAAATTCAAATATCATTTATTCAAAATTGGTTCATTACAACACTTTTTGTACAAAGTTTAAAGAAATGATATTATTATTACGGTACTAATATAGTGTTATATGGAAGACGTTCCATTACATCACCGACGCGGCGGATACCTGGGTTGCATTATAGTATAATATGTATTCACGCGATAACTAGACCACCCACAAGAACCACTATCGATTTAACATAGTGTTGATAACGTACAATGATATATGCAACCACATCGACTTGAGTATTGAATATTCTGGTATGGTTCTTGTAAGGCGTTCGTTTCTACCGCGCACGAGACGTAAGGAGAGCTGCTCCTCAAATGTATGCAAGTGTTCATGGGATCATAGACATGAGTTCACGATGACCACGTACCATCATCTCCTGGCCCTATCTGCATCTTTGTCAGGATAAATATTTAAAGAAAAAACTGACCAAGAAAATATGTGACAAATATATGTGGGCTACATATTCTCACATCTTCAGTCGAACGGTACTATGAGCAGGACTAGGCTTAGAATAACGTATCGGTGCGCGTGCATCGCCCAACCACGTGCAAGCGACGGTTAGCGACCTGAGCGGCGGCTCGTGGTCGCCGTTCTCGCTGGGCGGCGGCGACGCGCGCGGCGACGGCGGCTGGCTCAGCGCCTGCATGAGGCGCCCCTTGGACTCGGCCCAGATGCTGGACAGGCGCCCGTCGGGCCCGAACAGCAGCAGGAACGCGTCGATCAGCTCGCGAGACTTCTCCTCCCACTTCGTCAGGATGTCCACCCGCTTCTCGCCTATGTTCGTCATCACCTGAAAAAAACATTTTTGCTTATTATTATAACATCATTACGCTAGTTCCTTACATTGTTCCTTACATTCTCTTCATACATATGTACGTCCTTGGAAGACTTCTTAATCCTCTCTCATTCCCCTACCTTCATTACAGCCAGTATCTGGACTATTTGGTAACCGCAACATCACGCCGGTCACTCCCGAAGAGGTAGGCCGAGTTACAGGCCCAGTTACGAACTAGAAAATCTAAATTAGAAAAATCCAATGGTGCCCGACTTGGATTTGAATCCAGGACCACGCTGCATACCAACACTACCAACGAAACCGTCCATTAAATTTTTGTATTTCTACCAATAAAAAAATTATGACAACTATCAATAATACATAATTTACTCCATCTTATTCATAACATTGGACATTATAAATGGTAGGTGGCGCTGCAGTGAGCAACGCTACTCGTGCACGGCCTTCTACGCGAGTGCTAATGGCCTATTTTCATTAGCGCCCTGGACGAACGGATAATGGCCTTGACTATGAATTCCTTACAATAAAATTTCGACAGTTTTTAGAATCTAAAATTAATTAAATGAGACACATTTTGTGATCATTAACATGTTTCAATGGATTCAATAATAAGTAATCGATAGAGACATATTATATTTAAATAAAATTTGTAGAATCCAAATATGATTTATTGATATATCTGACCTATGTATATGTGCCCGGTGTATGGCAATAGACTCACCGCCTATTCCATAGTGGGACGTAAACGTAACTGGTGAAACGTGGGAGTGTTCTACATTCCTCTGCCTACCTCTTCGGAAATGACAGTCATGATGCTACGTGTTTTGAAAAGTTTAATTGAACAGCGTGTTTTTTTAGAAGTTAGACCACAAAAGACAAATTTTGTACATACATACTGTCAGTGGTTGTATACGTCGCAATGGTTTCACCCTCATCTGGCCCGCGCGGTATGCTTTGAGAGCTGTGTTCAACCGTTTTTAATACAACGTCCAATTATTAAATTCGTTATTCAAATGACACACAACTTTGGCATACTTTCTGAAAACACTTCAATGTATGCATTAGAGAACAAGCGAATGTTTTGTTGACAGTGACTTATATACTAATACATGATCGTTGTCATGTTTGGAAGCATATTTTTCAGGTTAAACAAAATGATGACGGTGCATTTCTAATTACGATGATTAAAGCACCTGGCTCTATGATAGGTGTGCTAATCCGAAATGCAAAACTATAAAAGACAGTTAGATGAGAATGATTTTTCATAAGTGATCAAAGACTTTGATAAAAACAAAAAACGTAAAAGGGATTTGCATTATCCAATGATTATCCAAAGTCTCCCCACCTAACCCTTTGGGAAATAAGTGTGACTATAATACCTATACTTATGTACATAAATTTCAATATGCTCGCAAATAAATATATGAATGAATGATGTATTTTATTAATATCTCACCACCTATTTAAATATTTTCATATACCTATTGTATGACACGATGCCACGGTTTTGGAATCGGAGAGAAATTGACGACTGAATCGAAAATTAGTGTTTCAGTGTAACTGCAAATATATTAAGTTACATTCCGGGCACTATTTTACAAATGAATTCATAAAAATTGTATGTACGTTCGATAATGAGGTTCACTTTTTGACGAAATTGATTAAACTTGAAATTATTTGAAAGAATTACAAGTTTATTACAAGAAAATTGTAGTAAGACATTTGTCAAAAGTTTTACGGTATTTCTTCCTTTAAAGTTTTAATTTCTCATTTAAGTTCGTTTTTTTTTATCTCGATGAAAAGTGTATGAAATATTTTACGAAGTATATTCTGTATTTCTTTAAACCGACTGTCAACGGATTGAATTCAGAACAGAGAATGGAATATGGTAGTCTATGGTAGTCTAAGTAGTAAAAAGTCACAATAAAATTAAATAAATTTGAAGACTGGTAGAAACATCTTTTCACATCTCCATTTCTGGCTTCTTCTTTGCAGCTGCTTTTGCTATTATTTGGCAACATTTGCAATGTGTTGTTCTGGTGTGCAAGCCTTAAGTAAGTAAGTAAGTAAGTAGAAACATCGCATTCGTTACGGTTATCAGGAGGAACTTTGATGCCCTCATAAATTCTCGTATCGAGATCAATTCTCTTGATGCCGAATATCAAAATGAAAAGTGTATAAAAAATCTCACACAACATATCTACTAAAATATAATATATACACAATATATGCGAACCCAACCCGCATGCCCAGCGTGGGGATTATGGGTGAAATGCCCTCAGGGGAACCCTACGTCCAGCAGTGCACTTAAAACAGACTGATGATTTGAATCCACGTACTATATACTCGGATTATGTATATATCATCAACGCTGATATTTATATTCTTTCTCATTTATCTTTATATTCTTTCTCTTTTATCTTTATATTCTTTCTCTTTTATCTTTATATTCTTTCTCTTTTATCTTTATATTCTTTCTCTTTATCACTGTCAAAGTGACATTATTTCAAAAATGTATTACACTTGCATAACATGGCTCACTTTTAAATGTCAGATATTGGCTAATGGGAGAGTCAGAAGTCCACGAAATACCGATGTACGTGTATGAAGAGAGTGGCGAATGTAGAAGAGTCAGGTCTGTAAGGACCATGACATTTGGCAAACAGAGCGCTTTACTTTCCCAGTAAGAGACGTAATGTACATATTTTATGTATATACTTGTATAGTTAGTAATATTTACAAATGTTTTCGTTTTATGTGACGAAACTCGTGACTTGCGACTGTTGAGACATATCTCGAACTTTCGGTTTTCTGAAATGTTCAAGGATAGTTCAAATATGGTCGGTATGACTAAAGTTACCGTGGTTTATACATGTAAAAGGAGAATATTCTCGAGTACTTCCGGAATCGCAAACGTATAAATGTCGTAAAGTTTACGAAAAGTTTGTACAATTACGCTCACAGAGGAAATTTAATTTTTTAATTCACTGCATTTAATAATATTTATTTCGAATGTAGAAAACTCACTGTTTCATCTTTACTAAACGAAAGATCAATTTGTTTAAAGTTAATGCTGGTTATCTTGAATAATCTGTTGGTATATCGTACATTTTCATTGTCATGAAGATGACAATGAAAATGTGCGTATGCATGTGTGAGTTACGAAGATACAGGCAAATAAATATGTCACTGAAACGTATTCTTATAATACCTAGTAATATTTACTTATAAGTTGCTCTTAGTAGATAACATATTTCAAAGAACAAAAGGTCACGACCTGTCGGTGGCTTGTCGTTGTTTGTCTTTATATACAGAGTGTTCACATTATTATATGATATGTTTCGCATATATTTATACTCAGTTAAGAAGATCATCAAACAGTTATTTTATGTCTTGTAATACAAGAGTTGATTAAACATAATAAAATACGTGCTTTAAAATATACACTTAACGATACTTTTTTATTAAACGATAAAAGAGCGTGGAGGAAAATATGACCTCGGTTCCATGATTTATTGCGCTCTTTTAATGAAGACTCGTGTATTTTTCCCTTGGAAATTATGGCACGATTTGAATGTAAGTTTTGGGAATTGCTAATATTTCGTACTTAAAATATATTGTAGGTACCATTGTTACTGTATTGTTGCGTTAGGCGTCGTACAGGCTGGGAACAGAACGCCGAATGACAAATAATTCTATGGTCATAGATTTGCAGTGTTTCTCCCAGTTTCATTAATCTCTTCGTATACACCGGTTTCCGAAAGTTCACATAATTATATGTGTATGTTACATCATACAAATAATACAAAAATTTATGCTATTAATTACCTGCCTTAATATTGTTATTTATACTAGTATTATATGCGTCGTTTATCAAACACATGCCTTTCGAACAGGAATTCTGAATACCTATTCCGCAAATTGTAATATTTTTCTGTGTAGGGCAGTGGGTTAACTGGTAATATAAACACATTTCCGTCATTATTAATTTCTTTGTTGAATGAAATGAGTAACTCAGTATTAACCCGATTATCCCACCAACTTGTACTTGTGTTTGCTAAGTCAATAATGATTCAATTCATACTTTCGCTTATAAAGAAAGCGTGATATGAATAAAATTAATATAAAACTGAACGCGGTGGAACTATCTGTATAAGGAAATAAGTTTTAGATAAAGTTCTTATCATTATATTTTATTATTTTTATAGGTAGTAACTTTATATTTTTCCAGTGATAAATTAGTCGCTGTAGCAGTGAGCGTTACAATATTGATTTTATTTTAACATTGTAGAAATCATTTTTAATAATGATTAATTTGATTTACTTGCGTTTTTTACTATTAGTTTTCGTTTTAAAAAATGTTAATTCGATGTCAATAAAAGGTCCGGTTATAACTAGATATGACCCATGCGGTATTGGTGCGATATATTTTGATAAGGTTACGGAAAAATTATGGCAAGGTGTGATCAACATTGGTTTGTACCAGTTAATTGTGGAGCCTGAAATCGAAGTGTGCTTCAAACAACAAATCGCTATTTATGGCGTAAGTACAGTGTATTTGTCAGTTAGGATATTTTTTATAATATAATTGTATTGAATACGACTATGGCCTTAACCCTTTCATTCTGAGAGGAGACCCATCTTCCAACGGTGGAACGATAAAAGGCTAAAAATCCCTAACCTTCCAATCTTGTTCTTTATCTTTATCTATTTATCTTCTATCAGTGTTCTCTGTCTACCCCGTAAGAGACCCGGCGTCACTATAACAAAGGTCTTGATGCTAAGCACAGGAATTTCCGGAACAATGATAACTACAACTGTTAAAGAGTTGTTTCTGCTTTACAGACTTCCCAGAACAGCACGGTGCGTATGAGAAACAACTGGCACGACTTCCTAATAAAACCTATAGGCGCGTTACCGAAGACATTCACTTTCTACATATCCATCAATGAGCCGAATCCAGAGAACGTTCCAGTCGTCACCAAATTCAGTTTCAACAACGTGACGTTATGTGACGAATCAATAAAGGTAAAACGTTACGAAATAAACATGCTAGAGTTTTTAAACCATTTAAATAAATAATTATTTAAAACGAAGTTTTGATGATGAGTCATTCAGATATTCGCATATTTTTTCTAATATTCTTTAACATAAAATTGTAAAAAAAAATCATAAACTTTGTATAACAGTGGAACTATTTAGTAACAATTTACTATTTCGTATTGTAAAATCTTGTGCGAGCAAAGCAATGTTGCCGTTGGATGTACATAACAGTGTGAGTTGCGTAACATATTTTAATGGCAACCGAACGGCTGCTAAGTTTATAAGTTCTATTTCCTGACACGTCCACATAACGAGAAGACATTGACAAGAGGAATCCCTTTGATTATCGCGCGAATATCTCTTTGAAGCGGAATAACAACCCCTCGCTTGCAATTTGTGAGCCGATTTTGCACTGAGCTCCGCGGAATTCCCATACACACACGTTGTTAGAAGCATTTTTAAATTGTTCAATGTACTCGTAACATGTGCGTCAGAGACTACTACTGTACTACTTTAGGGAAGGGTTTTTGATATTTACGAATATTTAGATTTTAGGTTCACAATGGTATTTCCGGCTATATCGTCCGGCTTTCCTTTAATCAAATATCATTTTCGACATAATTTTTATATTCTAAAGTATTTTAAAATCGTTCCACTGCAAAAAATCTTTACAATTTATTAGTAATGAATACAATGATATATTGTTATAACTGTTGTTACTGTAATAACCACCACTGTAATAACCAATACTGACCACAATTATTATTAATTTTTAACTTTAGAGAACACAAACAATAGCTT
>DWDV01002525.1:0-11504 GCA_018245615.1 Mimoniades ocyalus
TTGCTGAATGCATTTGGTACTGCAAATGAGTTGTGATTAGTTACACTTTCATCGCCTTAGGAATTGTTGAGTTCGTGTCTCATAATTTGACCGCGCCGCGTAAGGAAAGTGTACTTTGGCGTGGAAAAAATGGAGAGAAAAAAAAACAATAAACAACGTAATCTCGAAAGGTTTCTTCGGGTTATTTATCCACATCCCTTTCCCATCTACATCTGTAACAGGGGCTGAGTAAGCCCGAGATTTGCGAACTAATTTCAACTGCAAATCCCTAAAATGAGCGGGATTTAGCGAGACGGGGCGCCGACGGCGCGCCTATCTGGGCGCACCTTTATGATTACTCCTCAAGAATAAAGTGTTATAACACGGCCTTTTTTTATACTTCTGCTCATTTCTGCTCGCATTTTATCAGATTAAAGCCATCTGTATCAGATCGAGATAGCTCGCCGCGTACAGAACGGTGATTTTAATATAAAACACTTTATAGTTACAAACAGCAATTATATCTATATTAAAAATATAATTCAATGTTCAAGACGCAATCACTAAAGTTTCTAAAACGATCTATAATTACCTATGCGTCCACGATACCTATCTGGAATTAAGTATAGTTTTAATGGCGACGTATAATTAATATTAGCTTAATGAAGATAACGCTAGTTGAAAGTATAGATAGTAAAATCTAACGTAATATCACGCCTGTAATTCCTGAAGAGATAGGCAACGGAGTGCAGTAGGTACACTTCCACGGATCATCAGTTACGTTTACATTCATCGTGGATTACGCGTAGAGCCTATTGCCATACAAAAGTACATAATATATTTCACAAAATGGTAATTGTTTTTTACAACTTTCATCGGTATGTTGTACAAAAAATTCATTTATTATTCAAATTGAACATTAGGATTTTTTTGATGTTCAATACATTTTTGAGGTGAAGCTTTAAATTTGATTAAGTCATCTCATAAGCGAGAACGATTCAGTGTATATATGGCACCGTAATGTATATAATGTTGTTTACATATTGTTTAGAAACAATATACATAACGACAACTTTGTACATAGATGTACGATATCCGCTGAGCAGACAAGGTTATTAGACGGGTCTTATATACATAAATACACTATTGGGTTAAGTGATAAAACATGTTTCTTTCATATCAAACTTTCAAATGACATGTAGGTGTCTCACAATGATACTGAAAAAACTAGACATGTTTGCTTCAATGTGGTAATTAAAATAAAGGGAACCATTTCAACAAAACGTGAAAAACATTATAGACGAGTCTTATACCTAACATTGTAATTATGGTAATAAATATGGCATCGTAGATAATGTTTTTAATAGGGCTGTCACTGATAAAATGCCCATTGGGGAGTCGGAGTCGTTCGTGTGAAATTTAATGAAATGCTTGTGATCAGGTAGACGTGTCTGCCTACTGCCGTAGAAGCCACCCGTCGTCTCGCTAATTACAAACGGGGTGCGGACATGTCAGTTGTTGTCATGCCTCATTAAAATTGAACTTTGAAGAACATGTGTGTGTACATATTATATGCAGCTTAGGGTTTGTTCACACTCGACTTTTCAGCTATCCCTGTCTCACATGGACAAATGCTTGCTGTTATGCAGGCAGTGGTCTGTATATGAAATGTAACCGAACATAAGGATGAATAGTTTTAAATTTTTACATGTATTCTGTGTTACAAAAAATCAAAACTCCATCCAAATAGTAGCAAAAATCTTCTGCTCCAGCATTTGATGCGATTACCATCCAATCTGGTGTTATAGTTGGGAGGATTTTATTTTAATTTTATTTATATTGATTTAATTTTTTACGTGATAAAAACACGTGAGATAGAATCGGCTGCAGCCTAATCGCTAAAAGCACATTTGTAATATCTTGTGTATGTAATCGGATATCTGAGTAGAGAAAATGTGCTACATGCGCATGTGTAAGCCTGCGCTTAGACAAAAGGTCCATTGTACTAGCTAGTTAGAGAGGTCAACTGATACCGTTTAGAGCAACACTCACGACTTGGGGTCGAGTTCGCGGCTAATTTCATTTTTAATCTGCGCCCGAACACGACTCGGCATTGACATTTCACTCGCAGCCGCCAACGCGAGTGTTGTTGCCCGATGGAAATTACAGTTGCGTGAACCGTTTTACACGTTGTTTAGATTTATAATCTGTAAAACGCGATTTGATAATGACATTTCACGCCCTTATTTTACACGTTAATTGTAAAATTCCAAATGTAGCGTTGTAATTGTCGCGCCGAGATAAAACCGATATCGTAATACCACAGATTATAAGTAATAGCCGAAAACGTTTTTTTTTTAAATTATTTGGGTAACGACACTTCGTTATTTTACACCAGTGTGCGAGTTTCGTATTAATTAGTTTTATTTAAGTGCATTTTTTTAAGTTGCCATCAAAGTGTTATTGGTTTCACAGATAATTAAAAACGCGTTCCACGTGTCAACCACATTTTATTACTGTGTTGCATTTAGATATAATTTAACGGAATATTTTTTATCTGTCCGTTTTATATACATGTAATAGTTTTATTTGTGTGTAGTTCTTTACTTTATCGATTTATTAGTTGCACTATGCAACTTTGAAACAATATTATATATAAATAAGTAATTAAATTAATTAATTGGCATAACAGCATTCATGGCGTTAATAATTGTAATTGTTAAAACGGAATGAGAGCTGCTGTCCAAGCCGAAATTGTATGATTTATGAACAATAATTAAATGTTAGACGTCGTGCGAATCCTCTTAAATACTCCTGCCAAGGTTAAAATTTACACGACTTTTCGATTAACAATTTGAATGCGCTCGAAATGTAAATACCTAAATTGTTGAATTAAAATTGAAAATGTATTCTTAAAACTCGCCTTAACAATCTCAGCAGCAATGCTGTAGTAGACTGAATTTTGTGTCTGATTTTATTAATGGGGTTGGTACCGTTGGTAGTCTCGTTACACGAAATCAAGTCATTATGTCAAAATGCTAATATATGTATAAGAGATTTAAATAGAAGAAATCGTCGTGGCGGGCGCCTTGAAATGTTCCCGAGCGTTTGAATAGTGGACTAAATGCGCCACTGTGTTACGAGAACTTATTATGAGCGATTTCTTATGCAAAACACGGCTGAGCTTTCCCACGGGCGTTTACAAAAATTACCATACCTCAAAGGGGTTAAAAACTTATCTGCCCGGCGAGTTCCGTCTCTAGGATAAAATATGCTAATTGTAGATACCTACGAAATTAATTATTGGGGTACCTCGCCAGCTGTTACATTCAAATGATAATTTTGTTTTTAATGTAATAACAAGGTCCGGGCCGAGTGGGACGCGGCGACTAGCTCTTTTAAATGAACGTTTGCTCAAACACACAATATAGCCAGCTTTGAAAATACACGTAGGTAAGGGTCCACGATTTCGTGTAAATTTCTCAAATACCCTGCTACAGTGGTGGTTATTTTTGTCTAAATAGGTATTTTGGTGTAATTCGCTAAATTATGAATTATAAGTTACAAGTTTTATCGGATAATTTCTCAAAATGTTTGGTATACAGATGGGTCTGATCATCCGAAGAACAGAGACGGAGACTGCTGTATAATTCGAGTAACCGATGGGAAGAAGAATAATTAAGAAGACAGAAGAACAGTTGAAGAAGATTCACAGGTGAATGCCACTAGCGAGGTATAGAGTTCCTACGTATGATGGACTGTAGGAACTTCATACCGTGCTCTTGGGTTTGCCAATGATCTGCGGTCCTCGAAGGAATAGTGAATAACTAGAAGAAAACATTGACAGATGAGAAGAATCGAAACCCACTTGGAACTATGAAAAACACTTCAAAATTTACACTAGCGTGATCGATCATACTCCAATATTTGTAGCGATGCTGATATTCTTTGAAATTACAAAAAAATCACTCATATCTTAGGTATATAATTTTATTGACGAAGTAACTCAAAATTTATGAGGGATGTAAAACGCCATTAAGATTAAGAGCATAACATAGCTATTATGTGTTCTGTACGTTATTCAATTATTGTATGATAATTCCGAAGAATTACAAAACTGAGTAGGCATTAGCTTTTTATATCGGTGTTATACATGGATCTTATTTTCGAATGCTAGGATTTAAGGCACGTCCATCGCGCTAGTGAAGTGCGATTTGGCAGATTTAACACATCGTAAATCGCACTGGATACGACTCATACTTGTGTAAGTTATCTAAATGTGTTTTCTTGCTCCAGCACGCCGATGGTATATAACTTTAATAAACGCTCATAATTTTGTAAAACAGTGGTATGCCCGAATTTGAACCCCAGACCCCGGAGCGAAAACTAAAATCCCAACCATCCCTACGTCTAATAAGAAAAATGTAGTAAATGTAATTTTTTTTTTATTACATATTGAACTCCACGCAACTATCAGATAAAGTAAGTATATGATACCGTACTAATATGTATTTTATTCATAATATAAACCAAAGAATTAAAGTTTATCTTTAATTTATATTAATGCTAAACATAACAATGACATAAATAACAAGATTATTATAATAAAAGTTAAATATTTTATTAAATTCAGCTCACGTTTACACGTTATTTATTAGGTTATTGTCCGTTTTAAAGTTGATAATAATAATAATAATTTCAGGATTCTCTAACGAGCGTCCGAGCGGTCGTTTCACCGTGTATACACATAATGCAAACATTTAAAATTCGAAAGGTCAACGATCTGGTTATATACAAAATAGCAAGAGTGAAGGTCGAATTTGAAAACGTATGTAAACATTGACACTGCGTATGTACTTCAGCACGTATTCATTTTTTTCTTTGTTCACTTTTGTGTAAAAATATATGTGTAAAAATAAATATCAATTAGTTTGACTGCCTCGTTGTACGATTGGTTGCAAGAGCGACTGCTGATCACGAGATCCCGGGTTCGAT
Organism: Mimoniades ocyalus; assembly: GCA_018245615.1. Taxonomy (NCBI): domain Eukaryota; kingdom Metazoa; phylum Arthropoda; class Insecta; order Lepidoptera; family Hesperiidae; genus Mimoniades; species Mimoniades ocyalus. The sequence goes on from DWDV01002525.1 coordinate 4,975, forward strand.
TTCCGTGTCGGGCAAAGTATTATTCGGTTATTGTAGCTTGATAAACTTTGTAAGTTCCCATAGATCCCATGGCGCCTAGATTTGTAGCCGGTGTGTGACAGACTCAACCCCAATTTCATGTTGGTACTTGTACAATAACTGAGGGATCATGGAAATGTACACATCCTTGTCTGTCCATTCGGGGAAATAAAAGCGTGAAGTTATGTTAAATAACAATTGGTAATTCATTCTCAGACAACTTCGTAACTTAAGTTACTGAGCAAGAATAGATATTATATCAACATCTAGTTTATGTAACTAGAAATTTTTATCCACGGCCCATCATCCTGTAACAGTCATACAAGTGTGAACACCATGCTTTCAAAAAACTCAAGATAAAAGAATTTGAATTTGAACAAAGAGCGCCTGTAATTGTTGATGGCCTTATAATATTAATAATAATGTCTTTCAACAATTAACATGATGTGATGTAAAGAGAAATAGTAAAAAGAGGGATACAAATTATCTAAGCGATTAAATTTAATTTTATTACAGTGAAAAATTTAATATGAACCAACGGTAATTTGTTTAAAATAAATATGTTGTTTATAAAAAGTCGCGCTTGCAACCAACGCGAACAAAGAGGCAGTCTAATAATATGCTAAATATGTAAGCATAATAGTATATGTATTATGTTTTCGTCAATTTTTTCCAGCTGATACATTGAAATTAAATATTAACTGTTAAATTGCTAATTAATTTACAAAACAAAAATTCTACAACAATGGGTACTTCGTTATAGCAATTTTATTTTTCAATTCCGCCGTCGATTTCTCCCACGTATTCACCATCCTACTAAAAGCGTCATGGAAATAAAAGCTGCTTCATAAAAACTCTAGAAACAAGCTGACATGTTACATTACGTGTATGGATGGTTGTACTCAGTATGGTGTTCAACAACTGCCTCGTTGGTTGTGTTGGTGGCAAGTGCGACTTCGATCAGGAGGTCCTGGGTTCAATTCCCGGGTCGAGCATTACAAAATTTTTCTAAATTAGATTTTCTAGTAGTGGCTCGGAGTCTGGATATGTGCCCGGTGTATGGCAATAGGTTCACCACCTAATCCATAGTGGGACGTAAACGTAACTGATGAAAAGTGGGAGTGTTCTACATTCCTCTGCCTACCTCTTCGGGAATTACAGGCGCGATGTTACGTTATGGTGTTCAACAAATTGTTTTCGCCTGCAAGCGTATGATTATGTCATTGGTATTGAATATCTACATAAATATGTACTTTATAGCCAACATTTGAACCGCTGTTATCTGTGTGTTGGGATTATATTAATAATTTTCCTCAGTTAATAGGCAGTTAGAACCACAAGGATATCGTCGAGTTAATTTCAACCGCACGTCCATATACGCTTCTTGTTTATATCGTTCCACGTGTATGTTTAATAGCTGTGTATTAGGGCACTCTGGAAGTTAATCGTACTACTAACAGATCTAACACCAGTATGCTGGAACCGTTACCATGTACCAGATATGTCTGTGCTAAAGAACTATCCCGAGATGAAAGTCGCTTGTTTCTCCCATAAGATACGTTTTGGTGACATCTGTATTAGGACTATCAATCTTGGTCCTGCTTTGAACCGGCTTACCAGTGCCACATGGCTTCATGGCTTAAACTGTTGCTGAAGGGAGAGACAATACTGACAGACGACTGAGTACGAAGGGTTGTCTTTTTGCATTGAACAGGTTACTTCGTCCGTGTTGCAGAAGACGGTAGTAGATATAAATGTTTGTGCAAGGTACGTGTATCATAGAAAACATTTTACTAGCCAGGCAAAAATTATCACGTCCTTGCGTTTCAGATGATGCCCTTCATTACCCTTCAGAAAAATGAGATGAGTTTAGATGCATTAGTTATTTAAGAGCTGCCCTTAATATTGTGTCTCAATTGATGTATTATTTATATTTAGTCTGGAATTATGTTTACGTGATTAAAACATATTCATTAGAATAACAGGAAGTATCCGACGCCAGGATTGCATACCAGCACGCATCATGTATAATATAATCTTAGTTGTAAAATATGAGGTCAATGCTTACTACCACCCACTCTTGACTAACATGGTTTATGTAATGCATTGTTAGTACAAATACTTTCTAAATATCCACAACTCACGACATTCGTAATTTATTACATACATTAATAATAATTTGTTATTAATAATGTAAACAGGTAATAAAGGTCAATCAGATATAATAACATTCACGATATTTTGCAGGAATTTTAATCGTCATTTTATATAAGATAAGAAAAACGTGAACGCTCTATAATTTTATGTATAAAGTCGTAACTTGATCGTGTTTGTACATTTGTTATGTATTCCTACACCCACCCCTCTTTTATGTAAACTGAAATTTATTAAGATTGCTCGTTTCTTTTCAAATCATTATCATCGTAACCTAATCCTTTCCTCTTTCAACTTTTGAACACTGATCTCAGTATTTTTATTATACCTGATGATAAAACTCAGCGTCAGATGTATCATGCTATGTTCCAAAGTATCTATTCACTTTAGCCTTGAAGATTACAAGAGTGAAAGTAGAACCATAGTGTTCGTCCATCGGCCACTGTGATCTAAACGCTGCCAACGACGACGACATCAAAATGCGCATACATTAACAATATCTAGCCAAATTAAACGGTCCTAGTGCTGAACAGTGAGTCATTGAATGAATAGAACACATGTGGATTAATAACATATATAAATTCTAGTAGAAATGGTTTAAAAAGAGTGTTCCAAAATAATTGGCATTCCCCGACATTATCCACGATCGAAATTAGTGTTGTAATACAGGTGTTGTTCAAAATTAAATTTTGTAGTCCGTGTGAGCGCAGCCGTAGGTAAGAATTATAATATATTATAATACATCAAGTTGACCGTGTCTGACGCAACCGGAGCCGTTAATGACTCATGACTTTGTGTATATATCAATACGTTTATTTTTTATAATAATCACTACATGCTTATAGCCACTCACGGAATCAACTTGTGTCGTGGGTGCTCTGAGCGGAAAAAGAATAGTGGAGTACGAAGACTGAAGTTTATCTAAATTCATCGTTCAGTTCACAATCACTATCATTAACATCAGCTCTTCATCTCAACATCTCATTTCAGGACTGCAAAGGTAAAAGTCATACAAAGGTAAAAATGATACTGTCGTGTTGGTCAAGTGCGGGTTGGCTGACTTCCGAGATTTTACAATAAGTTATGTAAAACTCCTAACATGCGTGGGTACCTCACGATGTTTTCCTTCACCATTATAGTAAGTTACATTTAATATTGAAACACACATAATTTTGTAAAAAATGCGCTCCAGGATTTGAACGCGGAACTCGTAAGGCACAGGCTTCATTCTGAATCACAAAAACAAACACCAAGTGCTCGGCAATGAGGGAAATTGATCCATTCGGTAATGGCTCAGTATTTTGTTCGTATATGTTCGACCTTCGCCACTCAAATATGTTAAATTACAATTCTATATTCCTAGGTGTTATTTTTAATTACTGGCTACAAAAAAAATATTTACTGTAAACCATTCCATGTATTTATTTAAATGCTATTAGTATAGGCAATGGGGTTAAGCTAAATGCTCGGAAACCAGCACAAGATCCATTTAAGGATAATAACGATAATTAAAAGCCCGCTGGTGGAATGATATTTAATTATTTTAAATAATTAATGTATCAGAGATTCGGTTCGATTGAAAAACAACGCGACGAAACGATAACAAACCTTAAAAAATTTAAAACTGAACTGTTAAACGAACACGACCATCAGATCGGATCAGAAACAGATCACAAACATCTCATAAATCACTTATAAATCATTGAAACGATCACGGTAACAATTCAAAGTGTCACCAGATAACCCTGTAGAATTTTATTGTTTACGGATGGGGTACTGATATGGGGATACCGAGTTGTGGGACTTTTACCGCATTGAAACCAACTAACTGGCTTTCCTCAGCACTAATAGCAGGACTCCGTTATCTCCAACAGAACGCACTCCCAGTGCCACACCCCAACGGGCCCTACTACTGAAGAAGCATAATGCTGCATCCCACGCCCTCCGGTTCTTACGACAGCACGCGGCCACACATACCGTCGTCCTTCCCGGGATCGCTGACTGAGCGTTTCTCCCACTCTAGCCGCTCGCAACCCCGGAAGCCTCCTTTTAGTCGAATCTTACAGCAGGTAGAACACATCGTAGATCGTATTCTGGTCCCGAGCTACAGGGACCCTGAATCTTGGATACGATGTACAAAGTGCATTGATGAGTAAAAAAGTGTTTGTTTATGACAAGTTTAACTTTAGATAAAAAATTAACTTCTCAGCCTAAATGAATTATTGGTATTAGTTATGGCGACACTGAACAAGTTTTTTATGGCGTGATCTAAAACAGTGTAATCACGTATTTATTGTGTACTAAAGCACAAGTAATACGATGTTAAAGCTCATAAACTAAGATCCTACATTTAGTCTAACCATAGCTGTGATCAGTACCTATTGATCACTAAGATTATGGAATCGAGCCATATAAAGCAACGGTCAATCAAAAAGAAAAAAAGAATTAATTGTAATTTAATTCTTTTTTTCTTTTTGATTGACCGTTGCTTTTAATGTTAAGGAATTTGTATAATCTGTTTTTTAATCTTTATTGTTTTTTCTCTTTTAATTGTATTTTTAATTGTGTGTGCTTTATATGTATTCGTTAGTGTAATTGGCTCAAGCCGTTCTAATTAATTTAATAAATAAAAATAATTAAATAAATAAAGCAAACCATACCCCGCTCCATACAAGTGCAGTACGAATGAACAATTCATATAGTACGTTCGTGCGAAATAAGTTACAGTACAAGTAACTTAATAATTACTATATGAAGATTGCTATATACATATGTTAATATGATACAAAACTCTCTCACTCCAATGTCTCTATCCACTGCTGGAGAGACTGAAACAAAGATTCGTGGAACTTCATACAACGGGTTGGAAATTTTCTGGAGGCGAAGTCAGTGTGTGTAACAAGAATGAGTTATAGAAGAAGCATATGTAATGTATATGGATAGACATTTTGCATTATGTTCTCTCTGCCTAACCCGTAAGACTTGTACAAGGTATAATAATAATTAATGTGAGACGCATTTCTATCTATAGATTGCTATGTCTATGGTTATACAGAAATACATTGTAAACATGTAACAGACAAACATGCGCGAATGACACGTGCAACGTAGCGATACCATCTATCATTATCAGGTGAACTAGTGACGAAGCCGCATGCCTGATGTAAGTGGCTAATTATTGAATACTTGTAAATATATTGATATGTTAACCTAACCGTTATGGTTAATGGCCCTTAATACTGGTCTGGTTTTACCATCATCAGCCTGTCCTGATCCACTTCTAAACGTAGTCATCTTCTAATTAACGCATCGCATTCTGTCATTTATAGAGTTAAAGACATAATAGATTTTTATTAACCGCAGAGATTTGTATTATATAGAAATTCCTGTTGTTTTTCGTTCCGTGACAGAAACCAAATTGCATGTACAAAACTATATATTTATGCAAAACTTAATCGATACAAATCGTCTAAGAGTGAAAATAAAGAAATTTATGAACCCAACATTTCTCGTCTTTCATTATGTCATTAGTATTAAATTATTTTAAATGTAATAAAACGTTTTTTATAGTCAATAGTGTAGTCAATAGTACCAACAATGCAGCATAATACAAAGTACGATGATAATTGATGGAAGAATTAAGTCTTAATGCAACTTTTTTTTTGTCTTTGTGTTTAGCCTTTCAAATCAGACAGTAGGTACTAATAACAATGACAGTCAACTCACCTGCCCTGCTCTTGTGATGCATAAATTCTACTAATCGTTCATATGGAACTAAAATGCTTTCAACTTATATATAATTTCGTTTCAGCGTCTAACCAATATCTGCATTAATCCACTCAAACACAGAAACGAAACTCCACGTACTCGTACCAATTATTTTCCCAACTGCCTAAATAGACTCGAACCTAACCGTGGAATGGACAGAGTTGAGGGCGAATCAGTGTTCAGTCCATAGAATTAAACTCCCCGGAGAAAAAAAAAACTAAATTCATCATCCAAGTGCCAACCAGGTCGAGAACAAACCCAATATCCGTTACACGTTGAAAATTGGTGGTGCATAAAAGGAGCCTCTCCGAGCGGCTATTATGTCTGATTAAGTACGAACATATAGGTACCTACTGTACGGCGCACCCTGGACATCCTTTAACCACGATAGAGACTAATCCTTGCACCACGACTCGGCAAAGACGAGGAAGGTGGTCAGTGTGGCAAACAAGTCGTTTTTATTTACCCAAAAACTAATATAAGTGGTATGTAACATAATTATTTGTTTTTTTTCACACGGCCATCTGATCCCAAAGTAAGCGTCAAGAGAGCTTGTGGTATGGTAACCAGACGGCTGATAAACTACATAT
>DWDV01002526.1:0-11500 GCA_018245615.1 Mimoniades ocyalus
TTTTGTATGGGCGTATAGAAAAGTGTTGTTTTTATACTTTTTCAGGCAATTTTTTAAATTTTTCTCCCCGTAAGAACAATCCTCGTACTTCAAGGAATATTATAAAAAAAGAATTAACGAAATCGGTTCAGCTGTTCTCGAGATTCGCGTTTAGCAACAAATTTAGCGTTTAATTTTTATATTATAGATTTGATAAAAAAATTATGCACTTTAATCAACCTCCTAGCTTCCCCCGATAAATAGGCAAGGCAAAATGCTGTAGCAATTGTAATTGTATTTGTATCATTTTTGTTCAAGACAGACGATAATCCAATTAACTCCTGTCTTAATTTCTCATTCGGAACAAACTCCATCAATACACACTGCACGTCTTCTCGGGTATCACACTCCGGACAGTTTGGGGAATTACATATACCCCTTAAACTTTTAAACTTGTTTGATAGAATGTAGCCAGAGCGAAGTCTCAACGCGCAAGTTCCCTGCAACTTGCTTTAGCGTCACCTACCAGCTCGTTGTATATAGGTAAATAGTAGTAAGCTAGATCGTCACTTATGGAGTTTCTAGATGCTCTGTAATTTCTTGCTATACCATCATGCGAGGGAATCCATTGGATTTTCATCTCCTTACTTTTTGCTTCAAGCCTACAAATAGTATGTAAATTTAATATGTTGTAGGCTATCGGGTATCCTTGACTCCTCGAGGAAAGCCGCGCTGCAAGGAGTAAAACACTTTTGGGATTCTGAAAAAACAATAAATTTACTACCTTCCACAGATGCTACGTACGACAGCGCTTCAGATATGCACTCATCATTAGCCTATTACAGCTCTCTGTTGAACATAGGTCTTCTCTGACAGGTTGTGGGCATGCCGGTTTGGGTACTCTGTTCGGTTCGCATTGTATAACCGATATGGCACTTATCTTGAAACAGAACACAACTCCACCATGTTTCGATCCATCTGAATACATCTTGTAAAATGTATATATCTACTACTTATATCAATTTATAAACAAAGTTAAACAAATTGTAATAAAACCCACTGCATACGGATTTTGTAAGTTTTTGTAACTGAGGCAAGTTTAATTCGAACCGTTTGTGCGTGATCGTCCAATCTTTGAGCGGCTGAGCTTTGTTTATTTTTATTTATTTCCACTGGGTGTTGTTGATAGATTGCTTTTCGACTACCAGTACCCCGGCGGCGCTTCAACGATGGATTTCTTCGTAAATTAAACACTCAGTCACGTCGCGTGAAAGCGATTGTCGTTTCTGGGCTCCCTTTATTCGGGTGTACATTTAAATTTGGGGTTGTCTTTATACGATACAAAGACATGAGTGGATGAAAGTTTTTAACAAATGTAACATCAAGCCTGTATTCCTTGAAGGGATAGCCATGGAAATTACGTTCTACTGAGTTTGAGCCTGAGTTTAAGTCCATATTTTAGTTCACAAGCTAAAGGTAAGGGGATATGTAAAAAAGATATCTTTATACTTTATAACATAAATGAACGCGTTATGTCCTTCCACGTATCTGTTTCTTTCAAAGTTGCTTGAAATTCGCCATCGAAACGCATTACATACCCATTTCCGTAAATTTACTAATTGGTTACATAACACCCTCATCAACTCATGTCTTCAATTGTTTGTAACCTAGAATTTAAAGAGGTATAATATCCAAGTCCTACCATAGGCCGTTTTATATTCAAAAATTCCTGTGAAAGACATTCACTAAAAGTAATATTTACCTAAGAAAAGGTTAAAAAAAGTCTTGAATCTACAAACCTTGAGTTATCTATACAAGAAGCAGTTCGCTAAATGTATTTTTCTTTTTCTGTATTGAACGATATCGGGTCTCTGGAGAGAGTTAGCGCGGGCCGCCAGACGATCGTTTTCCTTAACTCTTACGACACAACATCGGTAAATGCTTGTTTAAAAATGTTCTACATATATACGAGTATTTATCTTTAACATTTTTATCGATAAGAAACGTCCGGACACTTTGTTCTGTTTAATGTTCATAAACTATTGTTATGACAATCGTCTCACCTGCTATTCCATGGTGGCAAGTACAACTTAACTGAAGAATCTTCGGACTATACTACACTCCTCTGCCGATCCCTAGGGGAAATACAGCCGTGATTTTAGGTTTTTTATCATCAGCCTATTCCAGTCCCCTTCGCCACATGTCACACATTGTCTTTCGTTTCACAGGGCAGCTCTAGACCTACATCCCAACGATAAACATATTCTTTACGTCCGCATACAAAATTCTGATCCAATATCGCGTTATTTGTAAAATTTCCAGTACCCATTGCTATGTGTGTAATATTACACAAGGGTAGTTCCGGAAACGGTGCCGTACTCTGGGGTATCATATTTTCACTCCACTTTGCGGCTACAACAACTTTGTTTGTACCTCTTTCACGCTAAGTAAATATTGTACCAAGTGTACAAACTCTTAATCCAATAAATTGTGGATAAAAGATATTATCCAATCTATTCATATTAATAACACTTATTTGATATATTCATTATATAACAGCTCTAATTTTACTCAGTAGGATAGTTCACAATTACTAAAATATCCTAGATCATAGTACCAAAATACGTTATATATTACTAATGGACAATACAATACAATATTCGATACTGTACACTAATTTACAATGGAGTGCATGAAAGGAGCCTCCTCGAGCGGCGACTATGTCTAATTAAGAACATACCCTGCCCGGCGCACCCTGCACACTGCGACTAATCCTTTCACCACGATGGCTCACCAATAACGATCAGCTATCGACTCCAAGAAGAAGAAGACTAATTTAAAATACGAAAACATTTACAAAAAAACAAAATATAGCATGCAATATGTGGCCTTATCGCTCTGGTAGCGATTTCTCCCAGGCAACCTGTATGCATAGCAGGAAATCAATTAAGGGGCAAATAGGCTATGGTGTGCAGAATATGTGAGGTGACATAAAGCATTGATAACAACACATCCATATACAAGGCAGCGAGTACAAGGGATGAAAGCGTAGAGAAGGAAAGGGAAGGTAAAAGTAATAAAATAACGTAAAAGGTAAAAGTAGAAAGGTAGAAGTAAAATTTAAGGTCACAACTGTACAAATGTAGTATTTGTATATATGGTGATATTGTTAAGTATTTACATAAATTGATATTAGTAAAAAATAATCTTAAGACAACTCCATATACGGCTATTTTATCCCACGCAGAGCAATAAACTAACCATCTAACTGAGAATACACTCACCACACAAATATTTGCCCGGCTGAGAATTCAACTCACGACACTTGGATCAATCGTCAGGATCACTAACCACTTAATCACTTAAAGCATACAGATTTAAGTCAGATTTTAGATTCATACTTATTTATTAAGTATTGCTGATAGCTCTGACCAACTCACCAGCGTGGTCGGCAGCAGGGCCAAGGTGTCGCAGGGCGTAGACGTGCAGCGCGCCGTAGGCCAGCTGCAGCCCCGTGGACAGCAGGTGAGCGAGGAATGCCGCCCCACATACGATCCAACTGGAAAACGTTGCTTGTAGAATTTGCGTACACGTGTCCAGAGCCGATGACAATACAACATTTTTATAGTTGATCTCGATGTCCTAGCCAAAACGAACAGGATTAAAATAAATAATTCTTATACGTAATCTAAGTCTATAAGTACCACCAAAGCACTCGATATTGATGGAGTAGATCCTTAAGCGTGTTTTATTAGTTTTTTAAACTATAATACTCTTATTCTTCCTATAATCTAGAAGAGTTAATATTGGTCACTCGTTCGTTGTTATTGTGCTCTCTGCGCACCCCGTAAAGGACCTGGCGTTACGATATAATGATAAACATCTATAAATAATATAAAAACGTACTAGGTAATTATTAGAGATTAAGAAGTCTTTATCTATATTCCCCCAGAGCTTCACTTTCGTGAAGGCTTTGCAATAAGCCTGAATAAGTGAGATTATCCCGAAGCGTCCGAGTTACATGGAAAGTTCAGTAGGGGTTAAATAAAGGAAAATTACTCAACGAAAACATACACACAAAGTCGTTGTTAAAAAATAACAACGATTGTGTATTTCACACAAATTAATAGAACAAAAAAAAATAATGTAATTTACTAGTACTTATATGTTGACCTGAACCTCAGCACGGAAAAATAGGTACCTGATTGAATTCTACTCACTGTGATGGTGAAAGAAAACGTCGTTAAGTGATCAGCACAGTTTAAAGATCTCCGCAACGTTTTTTGAGTTGTGTGAAGTCTGCGAACACTGTTTGGCCAGCGTGGCAGACTGTGAACTTAACCTTTCTAATTCTGAGAAGAGACTATGGTCCAAGAGTGCAACGATACGTAAGTAACATATCCAAGTGTTGTTGTTGAGCTACTGTCGACCATTGAGATTTATTACAATAACGCTAAACCCGAAAATATCAGCTTGTTTTATTTGTAAGTGCGCAGTATTACAGTAAAAAATGTATTTATTTTGAATTCAGAACTACATTAAAACGGGATATGTTCATTCTGACACACTGCTCGAATAATTAGGTATTTTTTATTGATATAGTATTGAAATGAAGAGAACGGGGGTTACAAATGAAATACAGGATACTACTGGTATTAAAATAAATTGTTAATAAATTGACATAGTATTTGTATAGTTTAGGAATTGCACTATGAATTAACGGTCGCTGTCAACTTTGAATAGAATTTTTGTACCTATGTAGCTGTGTACACATTGTTCGCAAAGTTGCAGGGAGTTCGTTCCCGCGCCAGTACTTTCGTGTATAAATCTCGGCTTATTTATTTCAGCCGTCCACATAAAGTTGTTCGCTCGACAGATAATGATCTTCATCCTATGTGGAACCGCTGGGGAAATCTGAGATTCCCATCCGCGCTTCTCGTGTTTCTTGTTTCGTCAAGCTATTTATATTCGCCACATCTCCTTCGTGACAACGTCGATCAAGGGCGAAAATAAATGCTTTAGGAGTGGTTTAGCAATTAAATTAAAATCATATTCGACTTGGAACGTATATAAAGATAAAAAGTAATTAAAGAAAGGACGAAAACGTTGGCAAGCGGAGGGTAGGACGATACGTGGAGTGACGATATACGCAGTGGCTGGCAGCGGTTGGGTGCCAAGAGCTGAAGATCGAGCTCAGTGGCGTGATGTTGGAGAGCCCTATGTCCAGCAGTGGACGGGAATGGGCTGATGATGATGACGAAAACGAAAACATAATTATAATATCGCTAGGCCAGATCAGTTAAGAGGTAAGCACAGAGTAACGCGTGGTCAGACACTTTACAGACTTGACGCACTTCTATGTTAATCACTCTCTTCATGTATGTTCCGTGTTTTTCAAAGACCTCTAACTCGCCGTCAGCCAGTATCTGTCCTATTTAGTCAAGATAAGAGAGTCTTGGTCTTCAACACTTCAGGTCATCAATATTCGCATTGAAGATTTGTTTTGTTGTTCGTTCATTCAATCTTGTGCTGATACTTAAGAGTACCTGAATTTTAACTTAGTTTTTAAATAAAAATTCTCACAAGAAAAATTTGTTCGGCCGGCGTTGCTCTCACAACTCGTTGCTTCTCGAGGAAAAGTTTGTTGCGAATTTATTACTAACGGTCAAGGCATGATGTGGTCGGACTTTTTATTCGTATACGTGTCCCGGAAACGAACGAACGTTTTTCTGCTTTCTTTTTTACGATCAATATAAAAAAGGAAAGAAAATGTCAACCGGGTCGTACTGTTACAGAATCTTTCACACATGTTTCACACATTTTAACACATACACGCACACATATAAACGTCGCCACTTTTTGTTATGACTATTGAATTATAACTATGTATACTAAGAATTATTTACACTTATTGAATAGCACTAATTTAGTAGCGATAACTTAAATAAACCATTCTTTTATAAAGTGACTTTTACGTGGTTTTACTTTTTAAGTCATTATTGTAAACTCTATATACATACATAGGTATATCGTGTATATACTTACCCCCATCCGCCTTCAGGGTAGAAGTGGTGTTTGATGGCCCGCGTGTCCAGCTCTCGTCTTCGCAGTGCTGGAACAGTGCGGTGCAGGGATCGGAGCTCTCTTTCGCGCAAAGCACCTCCTGTTGACTCGTCTTCCAGGTCTGGCCAGCCATCTGGTAAGAGAATATTTGTTAAAACCACCGGCCGCCTTATAACATTTCAGAACAAGAATCATCATCATCAGCCCCTTGTAGCCCACTGCTGCAAATAGTCCTCCGCTGACTTGCTCCCAAGGCTCGCAGGTTGGTGATCGCAGACCACAGCTTCTGGCACCGTTGACGCTGCTGCTCATATTATTAGATACTCTTATATATTACGAGTACTTTCATATTAGTTTCTACAAACAACACGTAAGTACTACAAAAATTGACATATGAAATAAGATAATAAAATTGCACTTTAATGCATTGGTCACTCCTCAGGTGTCTGAAATGTCGCCTATGAACATTTCAGACACCTGAGCACTTATTACCAGTTGCTCGTTTCCATTTGCCGAGCAACACATATTGTATAAAACAGTTCAAGCCTGTTTAATATTGATGTGTGTAGTCTTACAAGACGTCTAGCAAGAGGTTCTCTTGTCACAACCGAAACCGGCACACACATATCAGCTGAGTTTTTCGAGACACACGCTCGTACGCGCTGTGATATTGCTTCCGGTGTCGCGACCGGCGCTGCGCCTGTTGCGTAATAAATCCGCAAATTAAGTTTGAATGTTGTAATATCAATTTAAGATGAACAAAAGTGTATGTTTTTCATTACATTACAAGTATGCTAAAAAAGGATGAGTTAAAACAGGTGACGGGTGTGCGGGATTATTAATGTATCAGACGCCATGTGTTCAATTTCACACATTAACGCAGTTATTACCTGGTAACGTTTACGGTAATCACTCCACGGTGTCTATTAGCTAATGCGGTGTTCGTACTTTCCGTAACTTTGCGATTAATTTACGTAGGTGTCCTATAATTGACTGCTTTGTTAATGGATTGTTGCAAGCACTGTTGCTGATTGAAAGGTTCTTGGTTCTATTTCCGGGTCTGGTACTATCGGACTATTCTCCCTTAGAATTTGTAGGACTAGCTCAGGGTCTGGTTTGTGTCCGGTCTCGGCTCATCCCCTATTCCATGGTGGGTCGTAGAATTTAACAATATTAACTAGAGATATTTAAAAGGCTTTAATAAAGTAAATAATAAAATGTTTGAGATGAAATTAATTCGTCTCAGATATAATTATTATAACTTACATTTCTTTAGATGCCGTAAGAATATAAAAGTAGAAATGAGCGTAATTTGTCAGATTGTTAAAACGATTAGGGGTGTGGGAGGTGACAAACAGCTTTCGTTATAAAGAGCGCTCGGAGCGCTGGATTTGGAATAAAACGAGCGTGTCCTCCAGTCGCGGTTGAAAACATCGCGGCTACATTAATAGGGTAATTTATTTAATATGATACGTAACTATTGCCACCATAGTTATTGCTTACACGTATGCTCTAACTTGTTAACGACACCGAGTTTGCTATTCATTTATGTTATATTCGTTAATGATCATCATGATCATTCAATCTGTTTAAGAAGGAACTGTTCTCAGTATATATAATAAATAAAACCATCCCTTAAAGGAAAAAAAAATTTTATTCTATCTTAGGTATAATTGATATTTAGATTTTCATAATATTATGTAACTTAATAGTGTGCAGACGAATTGTTTTAATAATTATTCATAGTTATGTTCTCATGTAAGTGACAATGATGTCTTTTCTTGAGAATACAATTCTTTAAACCTAAAATGATACCGAGTTTGCTATCATTACGACATCAAGTATATAATTATCATTATCATCATCAGCATATTGCAGTTAACTGCTGGATATAGGCCTCCCCTAACGGGTTACATAACTCCACGCTGGGCATGCGGGTTCGGGGATCTAGTGTATATTTTAGCTATAAATCGTTTAATGGCTATCTCTGTACATGAATAATGTATGGCGATATTTATTTCCCATATGGTAAAAGAAGACTAAGAATTTTCATTAATTATATCCTGGTTAATTCATGTAGGATTTTCAAGATAGTTCTAATAGTTCCGGACCTAAACGAAGTCTTTCCTCGTGAGCTTTCGCCAATAGCAACTATCTCACGGCTAAAACTGAACGGTCTGACCACATTTAGAGGAATCGTCAGACTACATAGACTACACTATTTAAAACTACTTTCTATACCGAAAACACCAAAGTGAGCCTCACATAATTTAATTTGGTGTTGGCGTATATTTGAAACGTAATCATTATTTCTATAAATCACTTAGAGTTTTAAACGAAAAAAGCAATGGTAAATTCATGACAACATCTGACGATGAATCAACGAACGATTCATCGGCTGTCAGTTGAGCCGTAAATAATAAATTGTGTATGTTATCTCGCGTGGATTAAAAAAGTATCTACGCAACATTTATTGGTACGCTCCGGTCGGAAGTTTTTGCCGAATCTCCATACATATAGTTGTTTGAGTGAATACCGAGCAATATAAGCCCTTTCCGCGGAACTTTCAAGGTTCCCGCCCGTTCTCCGAGGGCCTTTTTATTGCTATTGAATTATTTCGTGTGATAGTAGCAAGATTTCGAAATGTTTTTGCGCTTTGCGTTCGAGAACGTTAGTATCGAACAAAGAACTGTTTCGTCATGTATAAAGTGGGACATGAAGAGCACACCCTAGGGACATCTCCATACACTGTTATACGTCTACTAAAATATATATATGCATATATCGTAGTATATACTGATACATTTACATATATTTCTTCACGCCGAATTATTCACGGGCCAGGCAGAGAGCACCAAGTGCCAAATACCTGTATCCTTACAGACCTGCCGCGCTTCTTCTACATTAATCACTCTCTTCATTCTCTGACACATTTAAATATGTAGTTAACTTTAAAGATTATTTTGAACCCTTTACACAGAACATTAATTTAATTCAAGTATTTGTCCTGGAAGTGAATCGAACCTACGGACTTTAGCTCGGCAGTGAGATTCATTAGCCGGTGGAAAAGCGCACTAGTGACTCTCATATTATACGTAATATCATGCCTGTAACTCTGAAGAGGTAGGCATAGCAGTGTAGTAACTTACCAGGTTCCGTCAGTTACGTTTACGTCCCACTATGTAATAGATGGTGAGTCTGTTGCCATACACTGGGCACATATCCAGACTCCGAGTCACTACTATAAAGTCTAAATTAGAAATATTTAATAGTTCCTGACCCGAGATTGAACCCAGGACCTTTCGTCGCGCTTGCAACCAACACGACCGACAACCGGCAGTCGAGTCATCTCACATTATAATTCGAATTAAGCAGTTCTACTAGAGTACGCTACAATTTGCTACAGTTAAGCCAAGTAAGTTAAAATCACGTAAGAGTAGAGCAATTATTGGTACAAGGTTCACTGCACACAGCCTCCTCCGTATCTAGCAGTAGTGGTGCAGTAGTGTTATAAAGACAAGATTTGTAATTATATTGATTAAAGTAGAAAAAAAAACGTAACGTACGCCTGTAATCGCCGAAGAGGTAGGCAGAGCAGTGTATCACAATTCCACGTTTAGAAAAATATCAAATAATTTGTAAAAAATTTAATACATACATTGGCTCGATTGACTTAGAAAACTAAATGCCAATTGCCATTTTCTACCAGTAAACGTAGGTGATGATGAAAAGTTGAGGTAGGCATCTAGTCGTACGGAACATAGTTAAGTTTTTAATGACTGTATCAGTAGGAATTCTATTTGACTCGCTGGAGATAAATTTATTTGATTTTTATTCCACAGTCGGACTCGGGCTTCTTCTCAGAATAGAGGGTTAAGGCCATAATCTGCCATGCTGGAACATTTCTTCACACGCCTTAGACAACATTATTTTTTAAGGAACTGCAATGTGCAAGTTTCCTCACAATTTTTTTCTTTACCAAGTGATACTTAATCTTAAAACGCACTTTTTTATAAACATTTGCGCGCCATCATTTGAACCCGGGCCTCCGGAATGAGAGGTTGAATTGGTAAGCCCTAATTTATTACGTACCGTAATGTGGCAAGCAGTTGTAGCTGGTGGAGAGCGGTCGGCAGCGGCAGCGCGGCGGGGCGCGGGGCGGCGGCGGCGGCGAGGCCGACGGCGACGGCGACCACCAGCCCGCGTCCATCAGCCGGGCATGGCTGCAGCCGCACCCGCACCCGCGCCCGCGCTACCTGAGGACAGTCACAGAACAGTAGGAAAGGTCACACAGATGGGCAAAACACTATTGAAATTAAACAAAAAGAGGACAGACTCGTGCTACAATGCGGTCTATGGCTATTAACAATAAAATAATATTCAAGTGTCATTCAAAAGTAATAACAGACTTATATTCTTGAAAGTCACTTGAATCTGTCTTCTGTAATACTTTACTTAAATTGCTAATAAGTTTTAAAAATACCCTGTTCCGCCATCTATTGGACAAAAAAAATTAAAAGGAAATAAATGGATATTAAAGAAGAAAATAAGACATTTGAAAACGCTTGTAATCAGTAACGAATGAGGGACTTTTCGTCCATTTTTACAGCACAAATCCCAATTATAATATCAAATTAATAATAATTATTGAAGAAGCTAATCAGATATGATTATATAATGCAAAGACGTCATTAAAGAGATACATGAATAACAAAAATTTTTCTTTCTTTTTCCATCAACGTGACGTATTCATTTACATATCCGCTTATGGCTCGCCTACTCTATCTATAATAGCTCTGTGCGTGGAACACATGTCATTTTCAAATTCTGAAAGGAACGTGATGAACGATGAAATGTCACAAGATGTTAGTGGCATTCGCTGTCAACATGTTCCCGCGTTTTTATAAATCTATCCGCGTTAAAATAAAATCTATTGTTAAAATAGAGGAGATGGAATAACAAAGATAATTAAGAACTCAGTCAGTACTTCAGTAGTTGGAGCTAATAATATGTATTTACACGGGAACAGTAAATTATATGTAATAAGTCATAGGAATAAAATATACAAGTCGTATAATCAAGGTACTCGATTATCCGGCCCTCAGTTATACGGATTCGCGATTATCCGGACTATTGACCAATTACATATATATTATATTAAATATCTATAGGTCGAATTTATGCAAGCTTGAACGTGTCGGGACTGGCATTGCCCACCCGCGCCCCGTGCGATCGCTGCCCCACACGTTTGGTTATTGTTTTACGAAATCTTTTGTTGTTCGAAAGGAAGACTTTGAACAAGGCTTGGAATAGAGTACTTAATCGGGATAATCAAAATTCAATAACCAATACGGATGATCCTATTTTGGAGGATATTAATAAGCTAATGTTAAATATACAAATATGCCAGGATTGTGATGATGATGATATGAAAGAGTGGGTCACTTGTGACAGTAAT
>DWDV01002527.1:0-11500 GCA_018245615.1 Mimoniades ocyalus
TAGGTGGTGAACCTATTGCCATATACCGGGCACATATCCAGACTCCGAGCCACTACTAGAAAATCTAAATTAGAAAGAATTTGTAGTGTAGTCCTCCAGTTCAGCAATCGTACTTGCAATCAACACGACTAACGAGGCAGCCAATTTACTATAACGATTTTCATAAAATCACGATAGGTGTCGAGAGTTTTTTTTCTCCGGATTTTACTCTGAGGTTAACGCAGTTGTGGCCTACCTAAATGTAGGAAACACATATATATCCTTAACCTGTATTAATGCGATGTTGATACGTATTGCATTATGTTAAAATACTCGTATATATTTTTCTATTATTTTCTAGTCACATCATAACATTACAGGGTGGGTAGAGAGCACGGAATGGTAAATATCCCTATCCTTACAGACCTGACGTGTTCCTCCTGTAAACATCACTCCCTTTGTATTAGCACGCTGATTTCATAAATACATTTTTCAACTCAAATTTGTGGAACACCAGAGTTTATTTGCACCAGATAACTGGTGTTGTATTACCGTAGATAAACTCACTTAAGGAACTCAAAAGTTTTTGAATCTATTTAAAGGAGTACTCATGTCATAACCACGCTGTTGCAGTAAATCGGCTGTAAGCTAACTAATTATATAAATGTGTATCCAATTAGAAACTGCCACTCTACAATTCATAAGGTTGTTAGGTATTGTGTATGACTTAGGTTTTTTCTAAGTTTCCTATCCCACGTAAGAAGAAAGGTCATTAAAATACACCGAAAAGTTTTTCGAAAGCTCTTGTACCATTGTATTGTGACAGCGAAATTAGCGCGCGCAATTTAATACTAACGCGAAAATTTTCACATAATTATTATATTTTCGGTTATATTACGCTATTCGATTCTAATCAAATTACAATTTGTAGACAATCTAATTACTCAACAATAAGCTAATTAAATTTTATCTACGAATCTATAAAATATTAACAAGTACGCATACATAAAAACGCGTTGTGTAAAAACGAGCTCATTATCTCTGCACTTCATAGCGCATGTTGCCGGAGAAATAACATTATATTTTACTCATTACGGCCTGGACGCAACGTAACGCGTTTATCATCAGCTAATTGGTCGCTTTTGGTATTTTATATTAATGTTTAGTTCGCGAACAGACAAATCATAATATCTTGGGACATCTCAAATTCTGTCGTCTGATACTAAATTCCTGCCGTACTATGGTAATGTGATTGCTAATGAATTAATATTTTAATATTTCCTTTCCAAATAAATAGTTATTTCTACATCCAAACACGGAACAAATATTCGTGTTCGTCTTAAAAATCTTTGTCCTGAATCTGAATCGAATTCACAACAGACGCCGAGCAGTCAGGTTCGCTAACTTGTAGAAATTTCTAGTAGTGGCTCGGAGGCTGGATTTGTGCCCGGTATATGGTAATAGGCTCACCATCTATTCCATAGCAGGACGTTAAACGTAACTGTTGAAACGTGGATGTGTACTACACTCATCTGCCTGCCTCTTCGGGGTTTACAAGCGTGATGTTACGATATTACTTGTCAAGCGACACTACCTGCACGTATAGTATATGACAGCTAGCTTCAAGGATTAAGTTTTATTGAATAAGAACTTACATTTGCTAATATCTTATATTTTGCAATGTACGAAAAACATTTTCAAACTTAGTTTCAGTCAACATTCGTAAAAGTAGTTCAGTTAAAATTCGTAATAGAATTTAAACTCTGTTATACTCTAATACAACAATGCAACTGTTTTTCTAAGTATCTATTTGAATATATTTATTTCATAGTGGTATATGGCAATGGGCTCACCACCTATTCCATCGTGGGACTTAAAAGTAACTGGTGGAATGTGGGAGTGTACTACACTCCTCTGCCTACTTCTTCGGGGATTACAGGCGTGATATTACGTTTCTATTAAGCTATTGCGGATGGTAAGTGGATTTTTTATTCCCATTCATCTTATGAAGTCTACACGTCAGTTATGGTACAATTAAAGTAACATTAGACCGGTGACGGTTACTTGTGCTAAATTCATAAATGTCTCACAAGGGAGCATAGATAAAACAAATGACTTTTCAATACGCAAATACTTAGCGTTATCTAATCGCGGTGACTAATCGCGCTGCGCCGCGGCCATTTTTCTCTATCAACAGAGCTCTTTCGTCAATATCAGGAACGTTTAGCGTTTGGATTTGTTTGAAATTGCATAAGAGTACCGAGTGTACACCCACGTGCTCTTCTATCATATACATCTATAGTTTAGTATGTTTTTATTTTGGATTTGCGATTGCATTGGTAGTTATTGCGTAACCATGTGTTTTTCTGTCAGCGATCTGCGGGACGAGGAAATATATGGTTTGTACAAAGTCTGTTGTACCGTTGTCCGTGTGGGAAATAAAAGTATACACATATCAGGTAAGGTTAGAGGTATTTGTAATCCGGTGCTCTACTCCGTAAGGGACTTGGCGTGATGGTTTATAATAACATTTTCACAGTAAACATACTTATATAACCTACTCCTAAATACGGTTCTTGGAAAATTACCCAATGCGCTAGTTAACTGCATCCTGCGGTATAGTGATTATAAAACACTAGATAAGCCTAGATAGTAGTGAATATTTTTTCCCCAACTGATCTGAAAATCAGTATGAGGAAGAGTCAACATTGTTAAAGATTTATCTAGAAATAAAGAAGTTACAGTGTAACGTCGTTCACATGTATGATATCGAATGTTCCGTAGTATAGCAGTTGAAATGATTGATGCCGGTCTTTTAGTTGCAGTCACGGTAAGCGAGAGAGTCTATCGCAACGCGCGGCTCGAAATTCCATTTAGATGTGTGAAGAAAACTATATTTGAACAGTAACTGCGACTTGCAATAATTTAATCTAAATGAACGTGTGACGGTCACCGTGTGAGTAATTAAATAAAGCCAATTATATTACGAATTTCTTGTGAATTCAGTAAATGGTAGAGGCTCTATAAATTCGGCTTCACCGTCCGTCGCTGAGAACGGTGACAGGTGGTTGTAAAGATATGAGATATGCTTTCCGCGGTTTTTAACAGATTATAAATCAAACATCACCATTTGCGACTTATTAATGTTGTGTGAATTCATTCCACGAAATGAAGTCAAAAGTTAAATACGAGTTACACAGTTTATTAATTAGATTTCTCCGTTAAACACATAATCGCAACTTGCATTCGTATGTTCTGCGACATTAGGTCGAATTTCGATCGACTCTACAACGCTATGTAGACTATCAATTTCCATAACATGTAGGTTTGAATCTAATTTAAAAAACATTAGATATATCTATATACGTTGCACCGAATACTTGCTGTGTTGGTTTAATTTAAAGTTAAATCAATATGTTTATTTCCCTATTGTGCCGCTGTGTGCTGTAAAAGATTTCAACGCAGACTCGACATCTGTACTGAACTGGACATTTGTACTCAAACACGAATCGTATGCAATATATGTACGAACTCTGATTTCCAGATTCGAATGGTTATTGAAGGATGATTTTGAATAAAAAAAGTTGAAGTAAACAAATTTAAACAATAATCATATTAAACTAAAACAATACCGAATATTAACATTAAAAAAAACTATGAGATTCGTGAATTCCTCAGTACGAGGTCCATAAAAATTTCTACGTTTGGCTTTATAATACTGTTTATATTTTAATAAATGGGGTCGTTAATGTGTCACCCTCAAAAAATACTGTTATTAGAAAATGTCCAACTAGGGAATAAAAAGTATTTTCACCGCATTTCTTATTTAACCTATATTACAAGCTAAAAGTTAATGTGGTAGAGTGTGTGTCTCGCAGCTTGGAGGCTTAACTCGGGATTAGCCTACATCGCCGCCGGACTGCGGGCCCTCGTGCGGAATCATGCGTGAACCGACTCTATAATATGGTATCATCTTTACATACAAAACAAAAAGAAATGTAGCGCGCTCAAGTTTTCTTACTATGCATATAAACAGAATAATTAATTTTTGCAAGTTGTTGACTTTGGCTGAATATCAATTACATAAATAAGCACATTTTTACAGAAATCATATTGTGCATATTCAATGCAAATGAATTATTATTATTCTTATTATTAGTATCTTTTTTTAATGATGGTATTATTAATGTTTTTGTGAACTGGTTAAAACTTGAGAAATGTAAAGATAAAAAAAGAATTATAGTTAATACACATAGGTTCCTAAAATTTCATATGATTCTCAGTTAAACATTGAATTAACGTACAGATCAACCTTATTAAACAAAGATCTTCTTATACAAAGACGGGAACGTAACAGCTGGAACCTGATTTGGAAACCAAATTATTTTTATAATTTTCTAAGCTCAAGAAGTCGCGGGCGCCGCTAGTTCGTTAATATTTTAATCCCGCGTCTAGTAAGAAATCCATTCTCTACAGTTTTTATTAGAAATTCCATTGTAATATCGAATAATTTTTTAAATAATTAAGGGGTATAGGGGAAGGTTGCTATGATTGGACCACTTAACTTAGTGCCCTTATATCTCTAAAATAATAAGTGATACAATGAAACCAATTAATCACTTCTTTTTATTTACGAGATTTATTTATAATCATTGTAAATAAATAACAATCACGATATAAACTTATGAAAAAAATATAAAATAAAATTCTCTTTACGGTTGCTTTCTTTGGACCATGGTGACCTTGATTGGACCATTTGGTTGCTATGAATGGACTTAGAAAAATTGTTCTAAAGGTCCAATCTAGGCGACTGTATGTAGTTGAATATTATTATATAATTATTAATATCATTATATAATTTAAATTTAAAGGAAACTTTGAGATCAAATCTTAATCAATACAAAAAAGTTAAGCCTAATATGACCAACGCTAGTTACAACAAAAATAGAAGATAAACGTTTTACTTTTAACAAAAATAGAAGATAAAATAAAAAAAATGCTAAACTATGCTTTGCACTGCGGACACAAATACTTTTTTACGTGCTTTTTAACACAGGCACAATCAACGTGTACCCAGGCGCGGCATACCATACATTGGATCATGTCTTCTATTGCACAATTTAGGCAGATTTTACAGAACCAGTTTTGCTTGCAATCCAATTTTTTACTTGTTGACGGTAATGATTCTGTTGTCGTAAACTTTGGTTTCTTTGGTTTCGTAACTCTTATTTTCTTATCCTCCAATACATTTTTGTATGGCGATGAAGTTAACTCTATACTAGTTTGCGTTTTCCGACTTCTTTTCCGTAATTCCTGTGCTACCTTCTTGGCCCTAGGAGATATGTGCTGGATATGAAATTCAAACTCAGTGTCATTTCTTGATACAGTTGAGTCATCAAGTTTTTTAGTCTCTAGGGATACTTCAGAATGCTCTTCAGTAGCTATTGCATTCGATGTTGTATCGTTATACGTTTCAAAATCACTATATGATGTATTTATATTTAAAGGGTCTAGAGTATCTTTTATACTAATTATGGTTTCATGAGCATTTTCCTCATTTTCTTGTCCAGCTTCAATAAATTCATAGTCAGAAAACACATCTTTATTAAGAGGATAAATGCCCGTTTTGAGAAACCCATTTGCAGCAGTACCTACGGAAGCAGCTCTTGAGTATGCCTTTCCAAAAAGCATAGACACTTGAAACACGGTTACTGTTCTTCCAGGATTATGGCGCAACCATTTTTCTGTTTCGTCAATATAATATAGACTTAATGGTTTGAAAAATGATACATCAAGAGGTTGTAACCGATGAGTTGTGTGTGCCGGAAATGATAGCATAACTACTCCATGTTTTTTAGCATACAATATGGCGTCTAGATTTTTTGTGTGACTTGCGTGTCCGTCCAACAAGAGCAAAACTTTTTTTTCTAAAGTTGGCTGAACAAACTCAACAAAATGTTGTAGCCATAATGTAAATATACTTTTATTTATATATCCACTATCAGGATTAAACGCAAATATTGCTCCCGGTGGTGCTCCGTCTCGAAGCTCATCTTTCGCCCTCTTGCGCTTAAAAATTATAAGCGGAGGTACAAAAGTACCAGCAGCATTAGCACAACATATTGCTGTTGTTGTTGATCCTCGTTCTCCACTCGTAATGGCTCCGACTTGACGCTTACCCTTCAAAGCTAGTATTTTCCTTGGTTTTTTCTGTACAGTTGATAAGCCTGTTTCATCCATATTAAAGATGCGATGAGCATCTTTAATATCGTGGTATGTAATTATTGCCTCTAATTTAGTATAAAAGTCAGCTACAGTTTGCTTATTGAATCCTATAGCTCTATTCATCGAAGTTGCCCTTGGTTGGCGTAATGTTAATTGAGTATGACGCTTCATAAACCCATAATACCATTTTTTTCCCGCTATTTCTTTTTCTTTGTTAAAACGGTGCTTGATTTTATTTTTTTCAGCCAATTCAAATGCTAGTAGTCTTATATCTGTTGGTGTTATACCATATAAGCTGCGTTCCATCTCAAGAATATGATTACATAATTCGGTTTCTAAATCAGGAGGAAGATCACCTACAGATCCCATTATTTGCATATGTTCTTTGGCCTTTTTATTTACTCCATCTAATCTTCGTTTTAAGGTGGCCTTTGGAACTCCAAACATTCGACTTGCCTCATTAAGGCCAACTTCTTTGTTTCTAAAAGATTCAATAGCAAGATGCATACTCGTTTCGTTCCATATATAATACTTTCTTTTATTTGTGGACATTCTGCAATAATAATAGTTCATTCTTATTTACAATACTGTACCTACATATTTTCATGAAATATGAACAGTTACCGATTTTAAAAGTTGCCATCATTAGACCGGTCCAATGATGGAACGCTTTAGTGGTCTATTGATAGCAACTCGGCACTAATCCAAAATAAAGTTTAAAAAAAAATTAAGAACGCCGATAATGAAAATTAAATATAACCTTTAGAATCACATATAAATACAAAGTTAATGTACATCATTTCGCTTACAGGTTGATAACTACAAAAACACTTACATGTACTTTATTCAATTGTAATTTTTATATTTTGACCACCGTGAAAACACTTAAAGATGTCACTCCTTGCCGGGCGCTGCGACGACACTGAGGTTTGAGCGGGGGACATAAGCGACACGACGCAATGTTTTTAATCTACCTACGTATTTCTAGACTAAATAGTTTTGGAAATATTACAGTGGTCCAATGAAAACGCCGGTCCAATGATCGCAACCTTCCCCTATATTCTTTCATGCAACGGCATCGATGGAATTAAGTCTAGAAATGTTTGATAAAAATGACTTTCATGTTTATGCAATGCTACAAATGCGGATTTTGATTAACAGGCGGCCATTGTACATAAAATATATTTTCAGTATAAGCACAAACACTCATAATAGTAGGAATAATATACAGGGATATTTTCACACATTGCCGTCTGATTCCATATTTAAGTGACTTGCACTATGCTAAACAGTTGAGAAACTATAATTACCTACATATTTATGACTATATACTTAGAAAGATAACTTACAATCAGAATAAAATCCAACAAGAGTCGCTGTCGATTACCAATAAAAACCTCTCGGAGTAGCCCTACTGAATGTTTCGGCTTGTTCATGTCACAATGACCCCGCCTTCAAATAACACTAACGTGATACTTTATACGAAACGGGCGTTCGCCGCGTCCCTTTCGTCCTCTGGCACAAAGTGCACTGTAATGGAGGCCGTCAGTTTGTTTGTATCTGTCCGTCCCCCGTTGATACATTAGTTCGACTTTTTATTCGAGCCTTCATCACGCGCCTCGGCTCTCGTAAACTACACAAAAAGCGGACGCTTTTCGCACAGGGCCGCTCGCGCCACAGCCGCCACACCGCGACTTATCGATCGCGATACTATAAAATTAGCATTCGTGACGCAATCCATAAATAGGGTACGTTATGGACGCCGAACGACTTTAACGGTTTTCAGGTAAATTATATAAATAAAACGTTCAAGTAATGAGCTAAATTAGCGTATCTATTTTTGGAATTGACGGGCTACATATTGTAGCAAGTAGCGTACGTGTAGTAGCGACTTGTCAGCCGCTGAGCTGTCCACGTGAATACTTAGATAAACTTGTGGATCTCGCACGCGTCGGCCGCTCGCACATGGCCGTCTTAGCGACATACGGTCGTTTAGATTCTACGCTTATCAATACAACATGTACAGCGATGGACGGTAAAAATAAATAACTGTCGATGAATACCGATAAAAATAGCTGCTTACTTATTCGGCTGAAAGCTTTTAAAACAGCGTATACTTATAAAACTATGATTTTAATTTCTTTTTTTTTTTCACCACAGTAAACAGTAAAAATATTTTAGTAATAAGTATTAAACTTAATAAATTGGCGAGTAACAAAGTAAAAGTTTTTTTAAACGTAAAAAGGGCTATCAGTTTTTCGACAAAAAATTGCAAAGGTGACATGTTCCTAGCGCCCATTTGGCGTCGAGTGTCGAGTGGCGACCGGCGCAGTCGCGATAAAAAAGTGTGGCGCCTACGCATTAGGAGCCCGGTTATTTATAGTGGGATTATTGGGGTTACTTGTGGTCCTTTACCCTCCCACGGGCACCGGCTACTTCCGTCTCGTTCCAACAAACAATTAGTCGGGTAAACTGTCACGGACAGCTCAATAATTTTGTTTTGGGGACAATGTGTCAGCTTTTGTTTTGCGCGGGGTTTGCGCAAGGCTTGGCTCGTGCGCCCTAATGGCATTCCGATAGACCCTTTTACCATTTGTCGGGTTCTATTTTATGGCGTTGCGTGTCAGTGATCTGCGGACAGGTAGTGCGGTAACGGAGGCTGCTTATACTGCGGGCGCCGCGCCTCACCTTCACCCAAGTGCTTCTTCTACTGATACGAGTATCTCTCAATTTACTTAATTGATGCCTTTGTTTTACTTACAGTGGTAATGAGCTCGATAGTGTCTGTGTAACTTTAGTGTCTTTGTAACTAACGAAGACGGCACCGACCGACGGCAACCAGATATGTATTTTGTGCTGGATGTTCATTAACCGTTTTGAACTCATGAGTACTGTAATTGTCAGTTGCTTTGATAATAGATTACGTAAAGCTTTGTCTTCTTATATTTGATGAAATTTTTTTTCTTATATACAGGGTGTCGATTGAAAGACACTTTTCTTTTAAGTTTACAAACCACTTTAAAAGTACAGAATAAAACATTTTTAGGAAGAAACCATGTCATAGTAGCACCATATATTTCTTTAAAAGGCGATTGTAAATCTTAAGCTCGCATTTATAGGCTTAATATTTTCCTTTCCAAGCAAAAGCGTGCCCGACTGAGAGACGATAAAATATTTGATGATGATTATAATAACAACAGTAACAAGTTTCATTACTATGTATATATACATTTGTAGAGGATATTAATGTTTCATTTTGACACACATTACATTTCCCATCATACGTTCTATTTAACATTTTACAGTTAAAACGCTCCGTTGTAGAATATGTACGAGTACCTACTTCCGAATCACATACTTTTTCGATTCACTTTTAATGATATATCGATGAAAGGCGCCGACAGCGCGCGAAAACATCTAAAAGCAATAGACGTTCCTTTCCCGCCGAAGCCCAATAACTTACGCGTTAATTGCGAGCGCATTAATTACTTGTCCGCGCGAAGTATTCCCCGGTTCTGCTCCGACCGCCGCTCTTGATCGCCTCCTTTTTTCTCATCAACAGCGACCTTGTTGGTGAACAGTGCATTTATTAAAATAACAACCCGCCCGTATTACCTCGAAGAGATAGGCAGATCAGCGTAGTACTGCCACGATTCACCTGTGATACGTCGCATCATGGAGTAGAGGATGAGCCTGTTGCCTTAGATCGGGCTCAATCCAGCTGCTCAAATCCAGACTAAGAGCTATGAGGAATTTTAAGTAAGAAAAACTCAACAGAATCAAATAGAACATTTATTGAAATACTTAATATTACATTTATATTGTTTTAAATTTGTTTTACTTTAATTCACGGGTATCAATCACGCCTGGACTATTCGGGTTCCCTCTACAACAGAACAAAATAGGCTATAAACGCTTGTCTGTTACTAAATGTGTAATTTAAATTCAAAGAGCGTATCCGCTACGGTACCACAAGGCAAACCCTGAAATGCTAGCTTGTTACGAAACGATATGCAAGTAAGATTCCGTTCTCATAGATTATATAATATATAACTTAGATTTATGTACATAAGGATGTGTAACTTGGAGTTAAAAATGGCTTAGCTTTAAGCGCGAAGCGTTGAAAATTTTTAAACACACTGATTATTTTTCAAGCGAAATAAACATATTTTTATCACGGTTAAAGTACGGTAAAACTGTTCCGTTACGTTGCGAATATTAAAACAATGTAAGCAATCAATTGTGGCATAAATGATGGAATACTAAAATGGTATTAAATAAAAGCAGAATAATTCAATTAGAATAGCATAGCGTCTAGTCGTAGTATCGAAATACGGCAAGTTGTATGAGTCGTAGCTTTTATCGCGCAATAAACTTAAACATTCCGAAGCAATAATAATAAGCAGCGGAATTGTGTGCACTCAGCACAATGCACATGGTACATATTGTTCTATAAAATTTGTTCAACCAGGTGGGATACACGTAATAATGTAACATAACGTAACCGTCTATAATCATTGTTAATCGCTGCATCACGGGGCATATAATTTATATTGTCATTTAAGCAATATATAACAGTTGTTCAACTAAGTAACATAAAGTCAGCTGATTGGGAACGCATTAGTATAAAGTACATCGCTATTAGCGCGGGCGATGAAGCGATAAGCGTCGACCGGCTCTTCCTCGAGGGGACATTTTTTTTTGTCCTTTCAACTCGTTAGAACCAGGAAATAGGCGAGATTGAAAGTGATCGGGGTGCCAAATGTAGCTCTTTTTTAGAAAAATAAACCCAAATAAGCTTTTATACAACATCGTGGTATAAGTAATTGTTAACTCGATTTTTATTGCGGCACGCTATTGTCGATATTCTATTCATTTGAGTTCGCAGTGGATAGATTTGACTAAATCGTTTTATTATTATTGAGCAGGCGGTTGATGAACTGCATATACACATATAAATATATATTTATATAATAAAATACGATGTGGCATTTTCTCTTACTACACGCTACATTAATGAACAATGACATTAATTAATGAATGAAGAACATTAATGAACAATGAAAACAAATAAATAAATAAATGACTCGTCACAGCGGCGTCATGGGAGATGCAAGCAAACAACAATTTCCGCCGAGCACGCTCACACTACTATCCGAGAAGAAGTTACTCCATAGCTATATTTGTTTTATATCAATTAAAATTATTAACAGCTCTATTTTGATGTTTCAGCTTTAAATACAGGAGTAAGAGAGCCTCGTAACTGCCTCGTTAGTCGTGTTGGTTGCGAGTGCGA
>DWDV01002528.1:0-11500 GCA_018245615.1 Mimoniades ocyalus
TCTCACGTTGCACCAGTTACGTTTACATCCCACTATGGAATAGGGGCTGACCCTGTTGCCATGCACCAAGCACGTCCAGTCTCCGAGACATTACTAGAAATTCTAAATTAGAAAAAATGTTATAGTGCCCGACCCGGGATTTAAACCCAGGACGTTAAAAATTAACGAATGATTGTTTTAAATGAAATTTACTTAAGATTCTGGCATACAAATGCGAATATTCAACTACAGAACATTTTTTTTTATATTGACGATATAGTGAAAAACACGAGTCAAAGACGTAGGCCACGTGACTGCAATAAAAAAGTTAACCGTTCTAATTTCAAATTAACTGTGGGCGGCAACTGGCGTGCGCGCCAAATTAGGCGGCAATTTTGACAGCGGGACAGGCGCGAATTTTCTTGTCAAAATATTTTTACAAACAATCGACGCATTTATTCAACGCTCGCAGAGCATACGCCCACATTTTATTTAACAAAACAAAACCACAATTAGCATAATGATTACTTATAACACTTATTGTTACTGTTACTACAATATAAAATTCTCACCCTTATTGTTCAAAAATTGCGCAGTTCAAAATTTAACAGCAAGAAGTGCTTTATTTATCTTGCAAATAAATAAATAATCCGTCTTTCAATTAACATGCCTAACAAATCGGGGACGACACGTTAATATTTAATCGTGCAAAATGGCTGGAAAGGGAAGAATTATGGAATTACCTCTCAAACGTTTCGTGGCAACGAAAAAGGGTTTGCTTTTAGGAGCTTTGCACGAAAGTGTGACCCTCACTCACTATATTCTAGGGCAGGTGATGACCCCTTTCAAGGGTCGCTTATGGCCAGACGCCGGCAAATATAGAACCTCCATAATTTGAATTGACATGTTAGTAAACGATGTTGTGATTACGAGGCCTTGAAATGATTTGACGGACTAAAATTACTGTCAGTCGTCCTAATAAGAGTGCTTACAAGAGATCGATAATAAGATTAGCTTATTTAGCAAATACTAATCTATCTTTCCATACATACCTCCAGTGTGTGAATTACTATCCCCCTTAATTCCCCTTCCCGTTCAAACAAAAAGATGTGGACGTCAATAAATAGATACGTTTTATTGTTGATTAGTTTTCTACAAAAATATTTTGTAATTTTGATTCCTATTTGGAAAATACATACAAAATATGACGGTGTTTTAAAATGTGGTAGGTACTCGATCAAATATTTGCAGGACTTTTTTAGCACAGCTTTTTTAGGTGTTCAAGAAAGAAGAACACGAAAAACAAAAATAGATACGATTTCCAATTCCGAATGGAACTCCATAGCTCAATTGATTCAAAGGTACCTCAGGCAATTTTTTACACAGATCTGTGGTATCTATATGATACGGACTGTGGCCATACTTACATGAGGTATCTTCGTTGCTATTATATATATGTAAAAAAATTAAATAACTTATAGTTCTATAACACTGAATTTACTCTATTTTCCTTGCAATGTACAATAATATACGGAACTGCGCATAATGTTTACGTGCATACTTATGTCAATGTTTATACACTTATACAATCATTAAACTCTTCATTCGGAAATATCTATATTCGTATTCGTATTCTATTTATATTCGTATAATCCTGGTTCTAGCTCAAAACACCGAGGACCGCGTCGCCGGCTGCCGGATGCGGGTGGCCACAGGAAGGGTGCGTCGCCGCCATTCCTCACTGCTGCACATTTCAAATGCCAATTAAAATTCCTCAATAAAATATATAGTGCGTTTTACGATATTATTCTAGAACTATCTAATGGTAATTCATTTAAAACGTTTAATCAATTCGTTTAAGATATTTGATTTTAAGAAATGTGTATAAGTTACGTTATGTCTATAATTATATCGTATACCTATGTAATTACATATCTGTGTTATTTCCAGTAAAACTTTTAAATGTAATATGTCTATGTATGACAATAGACTCACCACCTATTCTATAGTGAAATGTGGGAGTATAAAACACTCCTCTGCCTACCTCTTCGGGGATTACAGGCGTGATATATCTAGGTAGGTATGGATAGTCAAAAAATCGGTACCTTATTTTGATACATATTTAATAAAATAATAAGTAAGAATACCGTACATCCACAATACTAAAATGTTGAAATAATGTCTTAGAAACGATCTGCAATCTCTTAGAGATTTGTTGTATTGTAAACAATGTTGCAAACTATTTTGAGCTATAATTGTGTACACGTGTCGAGTAACAACGTATAATTTTGATATTTTCGTTTATGTTCTTCAATACAAAACGATGATAAACGCAGGGCGGAGTGCGGGTGGGGTTCGCACATGGCTGGAACAAATGTCGCAAATTTTACAAGTAAGTAGGTATGTATATAGTGATTATTACAAATACTTAGATATTTCACTTTTACTTTTGAAAGTTATTCACTAGAAAAAAGACAAACTGAAATATACATTTATTGGTGACTGACCCCACAGAAACGGCCCTGTCAAATTACAAACACATACATACCTACATGTAATTTGTTTTTAATCGTTTTGCGAAAAATAGAAACTCATAAAATGTGAAACGTATATCCGATAATTTACAGCATAATACTCGTATGTCTGATTCAAATAAATATTTGGAGAGTTATACTTTTCACAAATTCAGAAATGAATATCTCTCCAATACGTATATCGCTTAAAAAAGTTAAAATACATCTACATACGCGAAGTGTCCATAGGACAAATTTTTTTTCTTCCCTCATCCACATACATAGGTATATGGATGGAGGAGTGCTTCCCATATTTTTTGTATTTCGTATCTTTACTATAAGTTTTTAGTGCAATTCATAGAAGAGCCACCAAATTTAATCGATATAGTGTCCACAGTTTCCGATCAAAATACGAAGTACGAATAAACACACGAAGGAGACGAAATTATAAGTTTCATTTTTTCTATTAGTCTATAAGCCCTGAAAAGAAAATCTTTTAAATGTCACCGAAGTAATAGCGATAGTCTCCGAAGGGAAATAGCTGTAACACGCGAACTTAAAGACTACAAATCGACGGATAAGATGAATTTGTAACGTTTTTATTCAAGTTAAACTAATAACATACGTGTACAAATTTACATAACTTGAGTATCGGCCCTGTGGCGCAATGGATAACGCGTCTGACTACGGATCAGAAGATTCCAGGTTCGAATCCTGGCAGGGTCGGCCAATGCGGTTTATTTTATTTTAATTTAGACAAATGCTGAATATTACAGGTTTTTAAACATTTTACAATTATTATATTGTGAAACCGTTATAACTTACTTTTTTTATTAAATTCTTATTAGGCTTTAAGCATGAAAAGAGATCAAGTGCTACATGAATTTGTATTTGAATTAATCAAATAGTTCAATCTGTATGAATTTGAATTCTACGTTGTACATCTAAACGACAATTATGGTGACCATAAACTTTCGGACATTCCCATTTGTTTCTCGGAGTAAAATCTAAAAAACACTATGTCGTGTCGAATCTAAAAATATTTTTTTACTCGTTTTATGTATTACAAAATTACCGCGGAGTTCAGAGCTCACACAGCTGGGCAAATCATGTTCAACGTATGCGCTGATGGTGCGACTCGCGTAGGTACTTGCAAATGTACATTAAAATTTTATGTCGGTTGGTGAATCTTCCGCGTTCTCAGAAGGCAGATATATAAGTATATAAAATCATATTTGAAATCATGTTTCATATAAAAGACGTAATAAGATACCTAAATACTGTAATTAGGTAGGTATACGTTGTATATTTACTTTTCTGGTATAACTGTGTAAAAAGAAGCAAAAGATGTTCAATCCTATATTAACGCTTGTGGTCATTTCCATAGATAACTTCAAATGAGTGGAACTTCAACTAGATTCTATATGCATGGGGAGTTATTAACTTAACTGAGGTTGCATTCCGAACCGGCGGCGGGCGAGAGAAACAAAAATTATACTTGACAATTCGTAAATGTCCTCAGACGCTTCTAAACAAAATACACATAGGTATACATTTTGTTCCATTTCATGACGTGTTTCAGATACCAAAGTACCTAAAACACAACACAACAATGATTCCGTATGAGAAATGTATTTCCACATTTCTCATACAGAAATATGTATTTATGTTTAATTTTATACCTAAATCAAAATTAATCGAAGTAGGTAGGCATTATTAAAAATATGTAATTTCAACAAACTATACATTTGCGAATGAAACATTTATATATTATATGTTATGTGTAGGTATATTAGAACCAAGTGATTCTAATATATAGGTACCTAAAAGTAGAAGACACTTTTCATAACTATATGTATTTATATGCATTTGTCACAAACTTCTGGTATAATCGTGCCTTTATCTTCTACTGAAAAAAAACAATATTTTATTATTTATAGTTTACAGCAAAAGCTAGTACAAGTACTACTTACAGAGTCATTTTTATTTTCTTCGTGTTTTATTTATTTCGATATGAAATTACTTCCTTCTTGGCGTACGATATGACGGACACTACAGATACGACCGTGCTCACAGTAATACGTAATAGCAGTATATTGAATATATTGACGAAGTCTTTCAAAACGTTTAAATAAATAATTACTGATAGACAGGCTGACTGACAACCCACACCGGAATCTGCGAACAAGCAGCATGGCAGCAGGCAGAAAATGAAAAACGGAAGAAGTAGGTACCTATTATATGAAAGGACAATCAATTGCAGTGTTGCAGACAATTACGGTCACTCTTCTTCCATAAAACATCACTATCTTACTAAATAACATATACCTAAAGGCATATGAAAGGCACTGAAAATACAGAGACTCCGTGTAATATATAAGTACCTACGTATCCACAATATACTTGCAAAGTCTCATTTGAAGAAGCGGAGAATCAATTAAAACTAGTAATAAAGTATCTACTAAGACGTTTCACATCCCTCGCTCACTGAGCACAACTTTCCGTTAGTTTCCACAAAATAATACTCTGCTTGAGACACGACTCACAAATCGGAAATAAGTTTACCTATTTCTGGATTATGGCTTGAAATATTTTTTGTTACATAGAAATGTCAAAGAGGATATGTCACCTGATGTTAAACGATTAATATCTATTATTTATAACGATAGACACATTATATCATCAAATATTACATGTATACATTATTAAATATTACATAGATATCACTTTATGGATAGTGTAGGTATATTTTGTTAGGAAAAACGCAACTCTGATGACCATTGCTAAGTAGGTACTTTCCGTTTCGTGTCTGTTTTTTATATTAAATGGCTGCAATTAGATGTATTACTGTCCCTGTTTTGACCGAGGACAGTAATATGTAGATTGTAAATCTATTGCTAGTATTTGTGACAAAAGTAATGCATAATGTGAACTAAGACAAATAAAGTTTTGTAATAGTTACATATTTCGGTTTTTTTAATGTTAATAAATAAATGAAATACACACGACTGAACCGTAATTATTAGTAGTGTCTTTGAAGTCTATCTGAAAACCTAAACCTAAATAATAAACGGGGAACCCTATAGAACAGTAATAATACTGAAAAATGGTAGGATAAAGACATCAAACCTATTAATGAGATAACGAAACAGAAAGCTAATAAAGCATTCAATCAATGAGTTATACAAGTTGTTATTCATTTGCATCAAACGTCTGATGTATCTCTGATCTCATATCTTCATAAGGGTAATTTTATTGGGCAGTTGTTACGCAAACCTGATACGGCTAATGATATTCATAACCACTGCACAAGAAGGGTTGGAAAATCCTATCGCTGTGCACCATCAATGACACACTTGTTCCATTTTTAAATGCATATTAAATAACATTCGGTTTAGAACACTGAAATAATAGATATATTTTGCCACGTTTTACCAACCTGACAACACGCTCATTGGCAAAAGATTAACAACGCACTACAAACAAATAAAAATTTTGTTACTGATATAATTCATCGCTAATTCGAATATTTGAGTTGAAAAATTGTTATAGGTACATAGTTTTAAATGAGTACTTTATCTAAATCTGGAATACTGTCAATAATTCCATCATATGTGTGAAATGTAAGTTTTAGAAAAATAATGAGAAAATCTGTTGTGGCTACCAACAATAACATTAAATAGGTGTATCCCAAAAAAAAATGTACTGAAGAAGCCTTTTCATCTTACGTCACATTCAGACACAGTAAGGACGTCCACATTTTTTAAACAATCATACTAACAAACTCGCATCTTGCACTGTTTTATGCTTGATCATACAAACACTAAAATTACCGCGGAACACACTCGAGGAAATTCAAAGTGTCACCTCTCCATTTCAGCACATTTTTACCTCAAGAAGTTCATACGTGATTTTGTGTTTTGTAAAACAAAACATGGTACAATGCATAAACTTTAAACGCAAGATCGACGAGAAGCCATAGGGACAATAAAACAAAGAGAAGCATATCTGGCCCGGAGCGGTGTGTTGCACCCCGTCGGCCGCGAGGAGCCCGCCAATCAGCGCGCGGGAAACGCAGCGCTCCGGCCCAGTCGGGACCGCCCGCCGCCGCCCCCGATTCTCCACCGCGTCTCGCGCCGGGGATGAATGAGACGCAGCATCCCTATAAAGATTTTACATCGATTACGGTGGTATGGGAGCGAGCCGTTTCGCTCTCGCCCGAGGGCGGCGACGTACGATTCTCTCGCGCAGTCGCGAACAATTAGTGCGCGGGGCGGCGTGTCGGCGGCGCACCACGTCACTATAATGTGGTTAGTCAGTGAGCGTCGGGGCCGTACCGACGGTGACGGCACGGAACACGAGGTCCGAAGCGCGGGAGAGCCGCGCTGCTCGCTCAGCCAGCGCGCCGGCCACAGCACGGTGGAGTTCAAGAGCTCGGCGTGCGCGGGGGCCTCCGAGCCGCCCGCGCCGCCACTCTCCGCCTTGCCGGATCCGCAACAGTTCAACATATTCCCAGCTTTCTTCAGCCGCCAGCTCAATTTTACGACCGGCGGCGGCTGCGGCCAGGGCTCTAAAATAATGGAAGAGCTGAGGCCAAACTTGGTCGGGGGGCTTTTAGGTGTCCCGGGTCTGTTAGATGAGCACCAAACGGACACCAAGTTTCTACCGTCAGGAGCAGAAAGCAAATACACGACGGACAAAGGACGCAAGTGTAGCAACGCGTCATCATCTTCAGCAGAGGAGTTTAGCGGCCTATATGGCGGAGAGCACGCGTCGACGCCTCCCGCACCACCTCTCAGCCGGTCATTACAAGACCATACAGGTAAGTCTTTTGATTAACTTAAAAATTATCTGTCTGCGCAGTTATATCTCATAACACTTTCTGTAAGACTTTACCAAGTAACGAGATTACCGAAAGCACTATCTAGAAATGTCGTATAACCAAATTTCTCATTATTATTATTCTCATTATTATAGGTTCTCATTATTTTTTTAAATCACAGACATACAGTCATTATCACTTTACTTAAATAATTATATACAACTGTTTCTTTTTCTAGAACTGATTCATCGAATATCCCCAGAGTAGTCTCATAAAGGCAACTTCCTCCAAAGTACTTGTATTACCATATTTTGGCATTAAAGATAATGAAATTGAAGAAAAATCCAGGTTTACTTGCATACCTTACTTCAAATTGCACGTCAAATTACTTCAATATTTTTATACTTTCACGTTAAATCTTGCCCATAAATCAGGTTCCCACTTCTCTCACTTGTTAACAGTTCTTTCAACAACCTTCTTTATGATGAAACGGGTCCAGCTCTTACGTAACAGTGTTTTAAATGATAAAAGAAACTAATTTACTTTAACGTCTTCAGAAAGACAATATGAAATCATTTAAACATCGCTTTTAAGTTTGAGTATAAATATAGTGTTTCCGAATGTGAATTACGTCTGGTATCAAGACTTGTTGTATGCTATATGTTAAAGATGTATGCTAAATGAAACGAGTCCAGAATTACTTCCTTCGAATGTTGTGACTAATTATGTAACCGGATTTAAGTTTCGGATAAGTTTAATAAAAGTTCATCTACCAATCAATTTTTCATCTCACAGCGATAATTACTTAATGCCTACTGGGGCCTATCGAGATATTACGAATCCAGCAATGAAGGTAAGTATTCAAATACTTGACTACTACCGACTGCAGGCTACAAACATTAATTTAAACCAGAAAATCTGTTTGTCTCTGCACAGTTTTATGCAATCGTGTTAATCATAAGTCGATGAGTTTGTCGATCAATGGCTTACAAGAATTACATACCTAAATGGAAAGCTAGTTACAGACCTACCTAGGGCAGGTTGGATGTTGTAAAGAATATAAAGGAGGACAAAGCACTATTTTATTATTAAAACATTATTTTATAGAGCGTGCTAGAAGCTCATCAAGGAACGAAAGCTGCCTACCTTCTACCAGCCTAACAATGCTCTGAAGATTTACTTAACCTTATACCTACAGTTTTTTCCATCAAAGCTTCGTCAAAAAGACAGCTTTCTATGAAATCCAGAAACAAGTTGACGCCTTCTCTTTTGTAAAGGTTTATAGAAGAAATGGACCTCCTAACTGACGCATACTCCGTTTTATTTAGTTTAGAAATAAAATAAATACTAATTGCTTACTGCGGCTAATACTGCGGGTGTATATATTTTTACGGTTAAGTTAATTTGCAAGCATGCAATATTCCGACATATTATGAAGAGGTCACACCGAATTTCTGATTCCAAAACAGACATATTATAAAGCAAGGCAAAGAGGCAGACGGCCCACCTGATGGCAAGTGGTCATCGTAGTCTATAGACATTCGCAACATCGTGGTACCGATATCATGCCATGAAGAAATTTTTAAACGCTTCGTATGAAGAACAAGAATAATAATATCATAACGTGCCTTAAACACCTCCGACAGAAACTCTTTCCACAGTTTTCAATTACGCAGTTTATAACTACGTTTGACGCGCACCTTTGAGGACTGTCTGGAATCCAGTTGCTATGGGTGGAATTTAGTTCGGCTTGCAGTGCGATGCGAAAAAGGTTCTAACGGTATCATCCCAAACAGACGTTTTATCTACATTATTATTTAGCTTCCTCTAGATTGCCTGCTATTATAGTAGTACTATTATAATTGAATGCATTCGTTTTCATTGCAGCAATATTGACCTCCTGTTTAGAACAGACACGTATTCACATTAACCAGCTTAGTGCCTTTGTAGAAACTTAGAAATAAGCTGACGATCTGTTCTGAATTATGAACAAGTATGCGTCAATTAGTTAATTAAATCAAATGATATATTTTTATTTAATGGACAGAATATTGACAGGGTACAGGGAGATACTGTTTAATACTAACGGGGCCTATTCATTTCTTTTATTTCGTTCAAACGGCATAAGTCTAACTGCAAGGATTTTTTGTGCTCACACCCATTATTTATTATTGACTATGTAATCCTATTGTCTTGAAGCAGGGTAAATATGGCTAAATAATTTTATTTATGGTGATAACATTTCTTACAAAATAGACACGTAACATCACGCCTGTAATCCCCGAAGAGGTGGGCAGAGCAGTGTAGCACACTCCCACGTTCCGCTAATTTACTATTACGTTCAATTTAATTTAATCAAGTAATTATTATTATGCCGTCATGCCAACTACCAAAGGGCGCGAAGCAGGCAAAGAGAACCATATCCCAAATATCTTTATCATTACAAATCAGATTACATTTCATTTCATTTTTACAAAGATGTGAATACCTTTAGACATTAATGAACCGCAGAGGATCAATAGGTAACTATTGGTGTTTCTTTATTTCCTATTCAGTATCTGCAGATGTCTTAATCTTAAGTGAATCATGTGTAATTACCATTTTGCAATATATGCGTTTTTAATAACAAGACAAAAGAACTCCGACTCCGAGCCACTAATAGAAAATCTAAATTAGAAAAAAATTGTAGTGCCAGACCCGGGAATTGAACCAACGTCCTCCCGATCGACAGTCGCACTTGCGACCAACACGACCAACGAGGCTGTTTAAAAATTATTAACTAAAAAAAGAAAAACATGTACTACCATGTATAAAATTCAGTAAAAATAGAGAATGTACCGTGTATCATTTTGTGAGATATTTATTTAAATAAATAATGAAATTACATTAAAATAGAAACTAAATATTCAAAGGTCAATACTACAGGCGGGGGACAAAAATCACAGAGAAAACCTACCGAAACCACATTTTGTAAATGAAGTACAAAATCTCATTTGAGTTTCCGGCAACCCATCGACGCGGTGGCAACTATCCACACCTGCTTACCACAGTCCACTAAAGTGTTAGGTATAAATCAGGATTAAATGGCATATTCACTACAGGATAACGACATATTAACTAATGAATACCGCCACATTATGAACCTATGTCATCTTACGCACCATTATCTTAATACATCAGGAGTTGGGAACCGAAATTATAATAGCAGGCAAAACCACAGCGGATATGATAATAAGGAATATTTTCTTGTGTTTCTGTAACATGTAAAGTCACATCGGTAATCACCAAAGAGGTAGGCAGAGGAGTAAGTACACTCATGTTTCAACAGTTCCTGTATTTGAATATTGTAATTCATACAATTGTATCTTACCGTTCTCGAGGGACCTAGTTTTAAATCCTAATCGCACTTCTTTAGAAAAATGTACGTTATAACATCAAATATCACTTACTGTAACGGCAAAAGTGAATCGTGAGAAAACTTGCACACCTTAGATTTGTCCATAATATTCTCTTAGAAGTGTAAAATCTGCTAACCAACATTTGGCCAGCTTAGCGACATAGTCCTAATTCTTCTCATTATGGTGCGACAATAAAAGAATTGTTGATGACGTCGTCATTTATCTATTCTATATCCATATATACACATATATATAGGTATCTGTCGTGTTGTGAATATTAAATGAACAATTATAATGAGAAGACCGCAATAGATGAAAAATAACATCCGTTGTGTAAAGGGATCATAAAATTATTAAAATAATTTTAAAATTCCAAAGTAATTACAAAGTTAACCAACTATTATGAACATATGAATAATTTGATAGAACGTATACATGTTCAATTACATTTATTCTTTAAGCATTTAGTATTGCGATTTTATGTTTATTTTGGTCATGACATACGGGTATGAAGTACTAGTGATAAATTAAATAAAAATACTAATTATAAAATTGTAATTTATAATTAGAGGTAAAAATATTTTGATTAGGTACCGATGAAAATCGAATTTTAGGAACTGATTCTTGGAATTTTTACTTAATATAAAGAGTAGTAAAGAAAACGAGTTTTAAATGTATGTAAAAAAACGTAACTTCACGCCTTTAATCCCTGAAGAGGTAGGCAGAGGAAT
This sequence comes from Mimoniades ocyalus, assembly GCA_018245615.1. Taxonomy (NCBI): domain Eukaryota; kingdom Metazoa; phylum Arthropoda; class Insecta; order Lepidoptera; family Hesperiidae; genus Mimoniades; species Mimoniades ocyalus. The sequence continues at coordinate 11,444 of DWDV01002528.1, forward strand.
GCAGAACACTCCCACGTTTCACCGGTTACGTTTACGTCCCACTATGGAATAGGTGGT
>DWDV01002529.1:0-11498 GCA_018245615.1 Mimoniades ocyalus
TTTCGCAATAACGTTTCGAAGTTTATTCTCGAGTTGTTCACGAAGTCGTCTTGTTGACCCGGAACACTTCTTAAAATGTTTTGACACGTCCTCACACTATGACAAAGGTGTGTTAATTATGTTTTGTACGGAAAATTTTGTCATTTACTCCCAACCTCGATTCGACATAAATATTTCTCAATTAATTTTTGTTTATGACTGCCTTGTTGGTGAGCCTATTGCCATACACCGGGCACAAATCCAGAATTAGAATCACTACTAGACATTTATACTAAGAAAATTTAAGTTAGAAAAACCCGAGATAGTATTTGGACTCAGGGACCTTTCGATCAACAATAGCGTTTGTAAACCTCGACCAACGAGATACTCAAACTAAGTATTAATAGAAATTAATTTATAAGTTAGTCACAAGTTAGTTTTTTAACTTAACTTTCAACTCCATTACCGTTTGATTCTCATCCATCCAGACATTGCATCTTTTTTCGATGACACTCATAAAACAGCCCATATTTATTTGTTAAGCTCTTACTAACTTCGCTCGCAATTATAAATTATAATCAGTCGTGCTGCTATGCCTAGTCGCCATGTTGATTATGATGAGCACACGGAACACCTGCTATCCTTAAATAACAATTCAAGTTTTGAATCATATTAAAGGACTGTCGTTGCGTTTTGTTTTCTTTGCAAAACACTGGTATTATGAAAAACAATGGTAAAAAAAATGTACGTTGACATTTTAGCTTGAAGTAGAAGTGGTTCTGTGTAGGTTCGCATCTGCGCCTGAAGTTGTTTATCCGAAAGCGCTACTAATGACCAATCAAACGTACACGTGAATATAGATATGTATGTACCTTCCATAATCTCATCACGCGCTAGTAACTCATGGTCTCCTCATTAATTCAAATACGCTAACTTCCGATGCTGGTCACTTTCAATTTTTAATGAGTTCTTCGGGTTAATACTTTCAAGCAGAAACGATAAGCGATTTTACTGCAGACGAAAATACAACTCAATTTGACGAACAAATAATGTATGAGGTTCCGGAGAATGTAAGACGACTGGTAATGGGTCGACATATTTGATTGGGTGGGGTGTAGGAATAATTAGGATTATGAATCAAGGTCTATAGAATATGGCTATGTCAGACAAATCAACGAGATCAATCAAAGAGAGTATTTATTAGTAGTGTAATTGAATCAATACCAATTTAAATGGTACAAGTATAGCTCTCGGGCAACAGTTTTAATAGCAATTTATAGCCATTGCAATAAAAATACTGTTCTAATGACGGTAGATGCATAATTGTGATTGAGCCTGTTTTTTTCGAAAACAACTTCTGGATAAATTAAGATATTAAGTAGATGAGCAGCAAGAGGACTACCAGAGAAAGTAGGTATTCTTTGAGTAGTATTTGATTGTGGCAGATGTTGACGTGCAAATAAGGATTTATGTTCTTGGAATCCAATGTAAAATTTAACATGTATGCAGCTAATGATGTTTCAAGTTGCAGTTACGTCTAACCAGATTTTTAAATCGTTACCTGTTCTTCTTGACGACAATATTAGGACATCTCAGACAAACTTTTTTGGCTGATTTATCTCGATTATTTGTCAAATCATGCTTTTCATTTGTAAAATAAAATTTTCAATTTATTAAGTTTTACTTATTTTAAGACTATAAAAATCTTTCTCTCTTCATATTTACAAAATCAGTTTCCAACAAGTTCCGTGTTGTGTTTATTATAAGAGAAGCATTAGGAAAATGTTCAAATATTTGGATTCGTTTTAAATTTACACTCCCCGATCTCCAATATAAAAATTCGATCACGTTCGGACCACTCACACACTAAACCATATTTTACACTCTCGAAGCCTCGTTGATATTTCTATCATAAAAAAGCCGCTTACATCAGAGCCTTTTACTAACGTAGCTATACTTATAGCTCCTCTAAATGGCCACTATTGTCCATTGTATTCGTGAAATGCATTTAATAATGACATGATTTTAGGACCATCCAAAAAGAACTCAAGAACAATTAAAGAGGCAACGTTTTAGCCAGAATCATCTGTGCTTTAGCCTAGAATAGGTAAATTAATTATTTTTAAATCTATTTTGTTCTGTGCTGGTAAATATTTAGGCTAATCAAATATTGCTAATCAAGTGCAAAATATCTAGATTAATGACTGTCTTCATAGATGCAGGCCGGTGTCGGAGATAAAATACCTATACCATTTAATGATACACTGTAAAATCCGTATCAAAAGACTAGTAACACATAAAATTGAAACACAATTCTTTTTAAGAGGATGTCGTTCATCAGTTACTATTGACTGGTCGAAGAAAGGGTATAAAGGAAAACTTTTCACGTCTTCGTGTGCAAAAAGAGGAAATCCGTCTCGAATCATCCTTTTCATTATATTTTCCTTATTCTTTTACACGTAATTACGAGGATCACATCATGAATTTGTATCAGTTGTGATTAACATGCGCTCTATTAAAAAGATAAAATCACAATAATATTGTTGCTTTGTTTTTGTATCAGAGCTGTTTCTGTGCACTTCCCATATGTTATTTATTTATTAAATACGGTAAAAAATTTACTGAAATATTACTGAATATGGTAAATCTCTATATGGTACACATAAAAAAAAGATTTTTACAATATTTTTGTTTTAACATCAGGCACATTTAATCCCTGAAGACCAGTTACGCTTACATCCCACAACGGAATAGGTGGATAGCTTATTGCCATATACCGGGCACATTTCCACACCCCGAGCCACTACTAGAACATCTAAGAGAGAAAAATCGCTATAGTGCCTGACCCGGGATTTGAACCCAGGACTTCCCGATTGGCAGTCGCGTTTACAACCAACACGACCAACGAGGCAGTCCTATTTTCTAAACATATACTATAATGCCATATTTGAGGGATTTTACCAAGAAAGGTCATCGAGTGGCGGCCGCGTCTCGGTAAAAGGAGCGTAGGTCACCCTCCTACCAGGTGGTATGGCGATCTGATGAAGACAGCTGGGAACTGCAGGATTCGAATGCCCCAGGACTGGGAGGAGTGAGCCGATTTTGGGAGGCCTATGTTCAGCAGTGGACCTCCAAAGGCTGATGATGATAATCATTTAAACTATACTTATTTGTGAACATTATAATATGTACGTACATCTTAAGTTTTCTTACGAGCGCTATCATTATGAACAATCAAAGGTTTTTCATTATAAAATAATGTTTGTTTTGAAAACTTAGTAAAATTGTGTAGTCACTACAAGGCCACGGGTAGTTACAAGATTGCAATGTATGTTTTTTGGGTAAACAGCTTTTTTACTGCTTATAGCTTTTTTGCTGCTTAATATATGCTTATATGAATCCATTGATAGTTCTTGAACCAGAACATAACAATTCGTAGACCAGTTAAATTTTGTATTATTTAAGATATGTATATATTTGAGTTGTTCATAAACTGAAAAGAATTGTTATTCATACTTAAGACGTGTTCAATTGCTATAGACATTACAGTACGCAGCCCACACAAGACACCGCTATTTAATCGGCTATAAATTGCGATACAGGTTTTGTTTAGGACTTATACCCACCTGGGCCTGAGCCCTGTCGTTTCACCTTTTTTTTCCGTCTCAGTCGACTACTCGCGTCGACTGATCGCGCGACGAGTTGAGTGAACTCACTTGTTGCGCTTTGGCAATGATAGCCACGTCCATCTCGTGAGTTGTCGGTTGTTTCATTACGTTACATTAACCACAGAGTCGGCGAGTTGTAACTATGTAAAGAGTACTACCGATGTTTGTTAGGCGGGGTTTTAACGAGATTTTAATGCTTTGACTTGCAAAATTTATTACACTTGGCGCCAAGTGGTATCTCCGGAGATTCGCTATTCGTAAATAATTTGCCGCTTCAACGGTTCGCCTGTGAGTCGGTGAGTAATTTGCCAAGGGATTTATTTTGAGTAAACAGGCTAAAGATATGCAATTTTGTATCGAGCTTTTTATGTGCGTGGCAATTTATAGGAACCTGTACAACAAGGTCACCAAACTTCGATAAGGTGCAACCTCCGATTAATATTTATGGTGGTTGATTTCCCCTAGGCTTAAAATTTACTGTGTATTTTTTGGACCTTGTATTCCAAAAATTTTTTTTATCAATTATCTGCAAGGTATGAAAGTTGCCGCCCACGAATCAGGGACTTGTATCATTCCACGAGTGATATAACTTGCAACAATCTGTTGCATTATACCGGTCGACGCTTCATCATCATGCTCATCAGCCCGTGAAGGGTCATATCCATCATATCGATACTTAAAATTAATGAAATAAACTCGAATCAGTTGGTGTACTTGCACGAAACACCAAGACTTTTAAAATAAAATGCAAAATATAGAGAACGTTATTTGATCCACCAATTACATTCGAACATATGAATAACTGAGCAGAAAATGTTTACCCCAACAAAAGCGTCTAGAATGTTTTCGATGAAAATTTATGATCGCACGAACTTCTGTTACTTTTCTAGTTGGTTAGAACAATGGAGTGTTGGTTTAGTTAGTTAGTTCTCAGATTAGCTCGCAACTTCATTGTTGTCGTATATACATACGTATAGAATCTCACAGCTTAAATACAGGTTATTTCATGTACTATACACTATTCTGTTCACTTTCAGTAATTGAATTCGGTTCAGCACTAATCTAAAAAGGCATATTTTATACGGTGCATAATATATATTTTATTTTTTAATGAAATGAAAATTAATGCTAACATGTGTCTCTTGCAGTGGAATCTGCGGAAAAAAATGTCGGTTTTGTGGGTAGGTGGTTTATTAAGGTATGTCGAGCCTGTCCTATAAACGAAAAATTGCATTTTGTTAGTGTTATTTAAAAAAAAATATCTAAGAGACTTTGCGAATTGTATGATAACAAGATAAAAAATTATTTGAAAATTTTGGTACATTTGTCTTTGGGTAATTAATTAATTCATTGATTACAACTGCTCTTTGACTTTTGTCTAGAGTTTCGACGACTTATTTTAATTTATCAGCGGCTTTTGTCTAGAGTTTCGACGACTTATTTTAATTTATCAGACTATGGTCTTTATTGTACCTGTACTCTTAAATGTGTCGATCATATCATATTCCGTCGGTGCGTACCTGCGGTGGGCGGACGCGATTTTTCCCGAATGAATACATTAAAAGGCTCTTGGTATTCGAAGCGTCCGCCTCGGATTGCGTTACCTTGTCGCCTCGAGTACTTCACTGCATATTGCATCGAAGAAAGTATACATGTGATGGAATTGGTATCAATGTAATATAAGTAGTTACTCTTACAGATTTATGCTTTTAATCAGGAATTATTATGGTCACTAGTCTGTGTTATTCTTAATTTATTGTAGTTTAAACGTTATCTTTCCTTACACTTATTTAAGATTTCTTACCAGATTTTGTTATAAATATCCTTTCTGATTGGAAGATATGTAAAGCGGTCTAGTATTCCAAATGAATAAATTAAATTACCATTTAATATTCCAAGCTATCGTTTCAGAACGCCTTGCCTTATTAGCTCAAGTTGACCGCAATATGACGCGTTATAAAAGTGATCCAGATTTGTTGAACTTCATTGTTCCTCCGTTAAATTATAATAAAGTTCCACTATCGCGCAGCCCGGTCTGTGCACATCATTATATCACATACAAGTTAAATCCGCATCAGTTCTCATATTATTATGTGAGGTGATACAAATGAATATTTCAAATTGAATGTACAGTTGCGAATCGACTGCGGACTTCCGTTTGATTATGCCGATATACATTTACACTAAAATTGATTACACAAACCGGCGTCGTTCTATACAACACCCACATTAAACTAGCATGTGTATATCACGAAACAAACCCAACCACGATTGGATTTGTTTCAATCTAACAGTAATGCATTGTTATTAAATTACTCACTCAAATGCTGTAATATTTTGATTTAGTTTCGAAATACTGAGTTGAGATATGACCAAATCTTGGCACGTATTATGGCAAGAGCAATAATAATAAAAGCCTTCTACAAAGAGCACTACGTCCGAGCGTATTTGACGAAGTTAGACCCAACACTGATTCTAGTCTAGTGCCTATGAATACAATAAATATTTTTATCCTGTATAATATTCTATATAAAATGTACATATTAATATTTCTGGACTGTTATTTTATGGAAGTAGGTAGGTAGGTAGGTACTGCCAATTGGATCCGAATTGCGATTTTTATTGTTTCCGTACTGTATTGTAAATAATTTAACAGTTATTAATATCATTGAACGTTATACATGTCTCTCTTTTTGACTTTTCTGGAGCAGTGGCTGGTCCATTGGTCCAGTTGTTATGAACCCTGAGGGAGAAGTAGTAGATTCGATTCCCATCCAAAAAAATACCGTTACGTCTAACACGAGTATAAGTCCTGAGTCAAAAATAATTTCCTTTCGAGGATGTAACATAACGCCTGCAATCCTCGCAGAGGTAGACAGGAGTGTAGTACACGCCCATACGTGCGTAGTTTATGAGCTGTTTAATTACTATTATACAGGCTCAACCGCGTTATAAGAAGTATATAAGAAGTTATAACAAGACATTATATTATTAGATGTTATATATATTTGGACTGGTTTTTATGGTTCACTGCTTGCAATAAAAAATGAGCACTTAAAAAACCCACTACAGCGTATCTGTCACAGCGAATTTCACAACACACAGCGAGTCACCGCCATATAGAAATATCGTGACTAATTTATATTAATTTGGGTTACATTCTCCACCCTACTTAGCATTAGGTACTTACACTCACTCAGGTCTAACACCGATCGACCATTGTTACTTGTATATTTTAAAAAGTAAATAATTGAAATTTCCTAACATGAATTTTTGTAATAGTAAATTCAGTTTCTGTATTGATAAAATACGAAGTTATATTGTAATCATGTTTTACAATTCACAAATAAAAGTAGTGTTACTAAGACTTTAGTTTCACAAGGTCTGTATTAAATTTATTTGTTTCAGTGTTTCAAATAAAAAAATCTATACAACCCTAGTGTTTCCATTGTGATATGAAAATATTTTATATTGTAAAAGGGCGAACGAGAACACTGACTTTTTGGTTTTTGTCCTTTTAACTTAATGTATGAAATATTTCTTGAGGTCACTTATTAAAGCATCGCTGTTTGAATTTTACATAAATATTACAAGTGCAATAATTGATCACAGTTAGTTGATAATTACTAATAATTTATTATCTATTAGATAAATGTCCGTTTGGAAGTTGTCGAACGACAGACTCGTTCGTCTAGTGGTTGCGAGCGCGACTGCCGTTCGAGAGATCCTGGGTTCAAATCTCGGTTCGGGTACTTCGGATTTTTCTAACTAGAAATTCTAGTTAAAATTTTTCATAGTGGCTCGAAGTCTGGATTTGTGTCCGATATATGACAGTAGGCTGACCACCTCTACACTATGATGGGACATTAGCGTAACTGGTGACACATGGGTCTGTAGTACGCTCCTCTGTCTACATCTTCGGGAATTACAGGCGTGGTGTTAGGTTTTGTAAGTTTTAGACGTAGCTCTGGTTGACCTCATTAGCCTACCTCTTCCAATGTAGTTATTATGATAGTCTCAAGTTCATCCGTAACTGCTGCTTACTACCACAGATGTCTAGGTCAACTTATTAATGGATACAGGTTGTTATCAAGAAAAACACAGACGCTTCCTGCTTTTAAGTTAGTAAAAATTTAAATATGATTACTACAAATGTATTCTTTGCCTCGTTAGTAGGTGGTCTCGCAGAACATGTTAGTGAAAATTAAGGTCACCAAGAGTTTCCTTGTCATCGTATAATAGACGTTATTTACTTCATCGCTCTCTAGCGCCTAATGAAACGCTAGTGAATTATAACTGAAAAGTGTTATTCGTTGTCTTAAACGTTGTTAAACATTGGCGTTGTCTTTATTTTTCACGTACGTAACATTACGATTTAGATTATTGTTATAAACGAATGAAAGAGCGTTTAAAAAAATTTGATTGAGGAGTGCAATATGGATAAATTTTCCTATATTTCGTTTGTTTTGCGTACGTGTATTTATGAAATTGTATAAATAAAAATTAAATTACGTTATAGATGTTGGTCAAATATCTTTATTGTTGTATTCAAGTAGATATTAAAAGGGAGAGGAATAAACTAAATAAATCCTAGATGTCGTAATTGGCTAAACGAAAAGTACCACAAGATACGATACCTAAGTGATTTGTAGCTTGTCTTTTGCAGACAAATTTACGAGTCTAAAATGTTTAGTCATTCGACCCTTGAATTGTAGCCAATGCGCGCACAGAAGAAATGTCGAGATTTATCGCTCTAAAAGCTAAAGATTGATTCGGTTTGGATATAATTGAAAAGCATTTATTTGGTACAAAGAGTACATTTTTCTGTTTAATATTTTTACACAATAGATTTGTTAGATTTCTATAGAGCTCAGCGGTGAATCAGTGCGCTTTTACCTTCGGAATAGTTGTTATAAGACGCTCATACTTCTCTCAGCCATATTGAGCACATAAAACAAGAAAGTCAGGCGCTCAGTGCGCTCAATACAACGGCATTAAGTCGGGCTGAACCCTTAAACAATGGCCTGAAATTTTATAACAATACCTACTCTAGCAATTTAAACTTACATGCTTCAGTTTATGTATGTATCAATGTGGTGCATGTATATTTTTTTTAATTAAATGCTTAATATAATTATTATTTTTGTTACTGATTAAGTACAGCTAGCAGTGTAGACCGCTACTTTCAAATAATATTTTTGGGGTACAACATTCGTTGTAATTTTCTTTTCACTTATTTATGTAAGTTACCGGCAGTATTTCTGTGTATGCGGTAGGCAGATTATGTATGTACGTAAGGAAATTTAACTTTGTTCTTTTATTTGTTCATAATAGAAAATGAGCATGCGAACAAACGTTGTTAAATTATAACTGCCTGTCCCGTAAGGGCCCCGGGCGTGTAAATATGATTATATGTCGAGCGAGTAAAAATACAAATAGGAAAAAATACCTAACATCATAATGAACACGAAAAAACATATAATTAAAAAAGTGATAATACGAGGGGGCGATGCGAATTGTTTGGAGTTTTTTATCGTTGCATTACATGTACACAGGGGCACGTGTCCGCTGATATCTTGCATCGTTATCAGTGTACTCGTACGTTATAAACGAAATGTATGTTGTGCCCGGGGCGAGCCGCGCGCGGGTCAAAAACACTGTTCGTCTGTTATCATGCGTCTGACAGCGCACTCCGGTTTTAATAGCTGTCGTCTGGACTTCAGCAGGTGGCTTCGAGTTTCATTTATCACGTTTGACTTGTACAGAAACGACCTCGTCTAAATACGTTGCCATTATGATTATATGCGTTATTTGCAAGATCTGATATCTGGTACGATACTTTGAATATAATATAAGTATTTTGATACGATTTAAACAAAGGATGAATAGAATTTTCCTAGGCAATAATGTTCCATCTAAGGACGCTTCTGCGCTTTCTATCAGGCGGTATTACGGCCAAACGCAAGTGTATCACATACTAAAAAAAATATCAAATAGGCATCTTAATAGTTCAAAGGTATTCAGTTAAAGAACCTGTACATGAAGCTAGAATCTCACGCGTCAGGTAATTGTGTTAAAAGTCATCATCATCATCATCAGTGTATCTCAGTATATATTCCTCACCCAAAGAGTGTCATCGCGACCTATCCTCGGCTTGCAGTGTCCAGTTTCTGCCTACAGCCTTTGCCGCGACTCGCCAAGCGTCTCAGACGCCCTCCGCTCAGGTGGCATGACGATCTGCAAATAAAAAATAATAAGCAAGAATTACATTTCACGTACGAGTGAACCAGTGAGAGGCCCACGTTGTAATGTATTTCGTTGCGGTGCGACTGAGTGATTCGATGACCTTTGAAATCATTACCTTCGGCCACGTTACACGACCTTGTCCGTTCACATTTAGCCTCCAGTCGGTTCACTGACTGTGTTTGCACAGGCCGACAGAGGGATGACAACATCGATCGACGATGATTGACCAGTGCCGCTGCTCTCATTCACGACCGACACCCGACGCTTGCAGCTATGACGATTTGTCAATGCCATTTGTTGTTTTATCGCTTCGCGGCACATTGTCATTTGTTTTGCAACTTTCGCTTTTCTACGCCACTGTACAATTTATCAGCCGAACTGTGAAATGGTCGGTGTATTTTTTGTGTCGCTTTTTAACGTCGATAACGAACGAGATCAGACCGAAAGAAATTCAATGATCTTTCTTGTTAACGCGTCTATTTGGTTTTTTTTTTATAGATTCCAGGGAGCTGAGTCGAACGTTTGATAAGTGATATTCGGCGAATACTTTCTTTCTTTTTGATCACATTTCAGTAAAATCTTTTATCTTGGAAAGTTTTAGTTACGAGCCCTATATATGTAAATGTATATGTAATTTTATTTAATGAATCAAAGCTTGCTAAAAATTAAGTAACGCCGTGTGCGATGACACTGTGATTGGGATGGGTGATTCAAGGTGAAAATACCAAGCAAATATTAAGGTAAAAATAGTCTGAAGTATATACAAATAAATGCCTGTTGTAAGATCTGACTATTGTTGTAAGCAAAATCAAGGCTCAGAAGAGAGTTAAACATACGTTAACATAATTGAAAGTAATAGTTAAGGAAGGAAGTCGGTTTACGCAAACATTTCGCCATCATTTCTAATATTTTATTACTCCTACATTGCATTGTAAAATGAATTTAATTGCTAAAAAGTCATTTTAAACGTAAAAGGTAAAATCTTTCTAAATAATTATTTTGTACTATTGTAATAGCAACGATTGGTGTTTTTTTGTACTTTTAACCTAATTTTTCATTTACTTTTTCTTGTAAAATCGCAAGTAAAATACTAGTAGGACACGCATACAAGAATAAACCAAACATTTAATGGTAACGTTAGTCTCCCTAAATATTTACAAACAATGAAGTGTTTCACCTCTGAGTTCTAGGTTTTAAGGAGATTAAAATCTGCATAACTGATGCCTCCGTTGTTCGGGGAATGGAAAATTTCATGAAAAGTTTGCCTCACCGACGCACTTCAGTATTACTTACTCACAATGTGTTCAATGAATTTTTCAGAGATTAACTTGGAGGTAAACTATTTATGCACTTAGTCAATTGGTATCTAAGTACTTTGATTTTTTTATAAGCTTAGTAAGTTTTAACCGAAGCCGGTGCTATCTTTTGGTTTTAACTTATATTTGTTATAATGGTCACCTGTAGTCAAATTAACCATCAAGAGAGCTTGTACTGTGGTGAACAAATTTTAAATTATACTTACGTAAATAACGTAACGTAACATCACGCATGTCATTCCCGAAGAGGTAAGCAGAGGAATGTAGAACATTCCTACGTTTCACCAGT
>DWDV01002530.1:0-11497 GCA_018245615.1 Mimoniades ocyalus
CAGCACCAGCGTTATCTCTTCCGTGGCCTCCTGCCAATGGGTAAACGTACATAGTAAAAAAAAGGCGGCTTCTTGCGGAAAGTTCTACAATATTATGTACGCTGACTTGCTCGTTAAATACTCATCATCATCATCATCATCATCATCATGTTTATTGTAGTCGACTACCGGACATTTGGCGCTCCTCTGAAAGGTTATGCCCACGTTGGGAATCGCAGACCACAGACGGACTCTCGCACCGCCTACGCTGCCGCCCATAGGCTGCCGGGGTAGCTGTGCCTCGGCAGACCGCGCCGTACTGCCATTTGCCAGCACCTGCTTTGCAGTTCTTACGACACCCTGTATTCAGGCACGGGGTCGAGCGATGTATCCTTACTCCACCCCGACACGGACTCAACTTAAATACTCAACATTAGGAATACATAAGTTTCTGGATTTATATTATCTGTTGTGCAGAATTCTTATCAGTTATATCTAATTCTTCCTTAACTTTTATCTCTTTACTTCCTCAAACACTATTTATAGTTTACCTTTAATTTTTGAATATTAACTTTCACTTCCGATACTAATTTTTCCCTCATTTTTGCGCATACGTTCTCGTGTACGCCAATTTTTCCTAAAATAAAATTGTTAAATAGATAATTATTATTTATCTGTTATATCATAAATGAACTTTGCTTGAGTATCTAAATGTGAAATCAAAATATACCGGATTCTATAGTCGTCGTATGATCAGCAAATCTCAAATTCGTTAGTTGTTCCATGCAAGCCTGCATGTCGTTATGGGCTATTCGAAAAAAATCATCCATCTCCCATAGGTTTGCAAGACGCCGTGTTTCCGCTAGACACCATAGCCTGTACGTGTGAATCGAGTGATCTATAAAAGTTAAAATATGCATAATAAAATTATTTTCAAGAGAATTTTTTGTCAACAGCTATTTTTATGTTTCAAACATATTCATATAAATTAGAAATATTACGTTTATAATAATAAATATAATTAAATCACTCACCAAGTCTATGTAAAATTGGTATTTGCTCAACAATCGGTAAATCTTCTAAAGGCGCACCCAGGATGTAGTTCCAAGTAACTTCACATTGATTGTTTAGCGTAACCAATTCTTGTAGCATAAGGGCAAAGTTAGCACCCGATATTGTACACTGTATAAATATACAGAAATACTTATTAGAGACCTGAAATACGCTCTACGAACCTGCGACCATTCATTCGCCAATAACAGACGGCTTTTTGCTTACTAGTATGGCCCAAAAGAGGGTGACAGTAAATCAATTTTTGAATGTAATTTTTTTGTATATTTTTACAACCGACTTCACATGGACCAACGTTTGTAGTAAAATTATAAAGATATAAGTTGGACAGAGGAATATTTACTTAATAGCCAATAATAAATACAAGAGGTTGGAAACACCAAAGGAACCTTCAATTGCTTGGCAGATTGAAAAATTTTAGATAGTATTTTGTTACTAATATGTTATCATATAATCTCATATACGAGTATGTGTAGGCTTTCACTAATTGAAGGAAGAGCCCAAAAGCAAGAACTTTCCCCAGCAATGAAATATTGATTTTCAAGTATTAGTAATAGTAACTCAGAAAATGTAACAGAAGGATTAGTAATAGTAACTCAGAAAATGTAACAGTAACTATAGTCATTTAGCAACACTGCAAACACCGTAAATATAGACTGCATATAACTTTGTATAAGAATAACGTTTACTTCGGTGATGTACACAGATAGATCGGGATGCAGTTTTAGCGACGTTGGTTTCAGGTTTGTTGTTAATGTGGCTCTGAAAGAAAAAATACATATTAATTTACAAATTGTTGTATATACATAATATATAACAGCATGTAATTTATGTTCAGAAATTTGAATAGACAAGTGATTAATAAAATTTACTACGAAAACGACGACTGTAAAAAAAATATATTTTGCTTTTTATAAATACTTACCCGAAATGCCTGTCCCACGACGTAGATGTCACATGACATCCTAGAGCATCGGCAAGTACTCTCAGCGCAGACAATATCAGTTCAGGTGTGTCTGAAAACAAGCCCAAAATACTTTTACAGCAAAACTCTCGTTTACTCTAAAATATTCAAATAACTATTAAGCATTATACATACTATTATCATTAAATGTACTAAAGAGCCACTCGCGAAGATTTTGACTCGTGTTTGGTGACCTGAAATAAGGGCTTAATTTATATTATGGTCATTTAAACAAGAAAATGTATTTATAAATCAAAGTAAATAAGACTTGGGCATATGTTTTAATTTTACCTTATTGCTAGGGGAAAAGACGACCACCACAGAACTATATGCTCTAAACAACTGCCGACATCACCCCATAGAATGTTTTGATAGTACTCTGTCACTTTGTGTGCAGCTTTCTTGCTGGCTTGAACGCGGCCTAAAATAAAGTAGGCGCTAAATTAAAACGTAATTTAAGCAATTAAAAGTGACTTAGGCGAGTAAAGTTGCAAAAAAATATATTGTTAATAAGATATCGTTTATATTTTAGGCATGTTTTAAGGCAATATAAATTAATGGTATTTTATTTTAATACGTAAATAAAATTGTAAGTTTTATGCATGCTTGTTACAATATTATTAGCTTACCTGACTTGAGCTTTTTTACTCCATTATGTCCTAACAATGTAGGAGACATGTTTGAAACCGTATCCAATAGAATTTCTATATAAATTTCTTCACTTTGAAGAATGCCATTAACACTCTCTAGAATAGGAAATAATTTGTACACAATTAATAGGTTTTCATTTTTAATGTATGACCACTTTAATAAATGTTGAAAAGGTAAATTATAACAATTTTTATGAATGAAGGAGATATCTGTCAGGACTTTAGCAGGTGAAAATTCTTAATCTCTGCCTACCGCTATGGGAAATAGACGTGAAAATATGTATGTACGTTCTAGGTTATTTATTGCACTTGCCCTTAACTTCCCGACCTCGTCTTATGTAAATCAAATGCGATTAAAAAGCAATTGTAGTAGATGTGTACATAATTAATTACGTATTATTTATTAAAGATGTCTATACTTTAATATCAATATTTAGTATAGTACGATTAACAAAAAACTTGAGCAGACCCGCTAATTATGCAAACGCCTGTAGCATAACCACTATCACCCAAAAATCACACTCCATTGTTCATAGTTCATGTGTGATATTATAGGTAGGAATGTACGTGCAAAACGTTTGGATTCCATAGATTGATAATCACCTTATTGTAGGTAGGTACCTACCTTCACTGTTAAAGAGATTTTCTAACATATATTCATTCGTCAGAAGCGATGTATAAGGTATTTCCGAGTCAGAGTTTTGGGGGTTTAGCATTTCATTTAACTTTTTATGGCCATTTTTTCCTTCAATTAGACTCTGAGCCTGTTTCATTTTCGCCTTTTTTGTTTCGATGAACGCTTCGCGACGCTTCGCCTGGCTCACTTGTCGCGACACAGACGAAGTAGGGGGTGTGATGTGTTTTGTTAAAGTGCTGGCAATATATATAACAAAATAAAATATTACTTTAGTAAGTAAGCATTTACTATCAAGGCTTAAAATATAATTTAGCCTCAGACAATAATTTGTATAAAGGAGTATATATTTTGTGAATAGTTTACGATTGGTAGAATGAGGAAGCATTCCAGACTAACAGTCGTGACTTTCTAAGTCCTGGGGAGTAACAAAACATTTGTAACCGACTTGAAATACAAAATCAATCATTTTCAGACTTTTTGTTTGATACTTCCGTACTGTACAAAAGACATAATATTTAAATATAACTCACTGATAAATTTCCAAACTCTCCTCAGTAGCTGTGGAGTCGTTATCTGAGATATCTTCCGGCTTGTACATCTTCACCAAGCAGTTGATTAGACGATGGCAATTGATTTCAGAACGACTTTTCGCCAAACACTAGAAATGTTGAAATTGTTATAATTTTTAAATTTCAGTTAGAACTTGATACGTATCATTTATGAACACAAGAAAATAGAAAAGACGTAGATTTACCTAAATATCAAATTACATGAAGATAACAAAGTTATATAGGCATGGAATGGGGAAAACCTACAAATATTTAACTGTTCATATTAAAATGGTTTTCATCCAGAGAAATGAAGATAATTACAAGAAACAATGATTAAATTAATTATAAGGTACCTAACAATATAAATTCCAGAATACCTGAACAATTTTAGTGAGCGTCAGAGGCTTGGTTTCACTAATTGTATTCGGATATGTGTTACTGCACATGTTGAATTTCGCGGTGAACTTCTTGTAACTCAGGCCGATTAAACTGTTGTAAATGCCCACTAAACTGAAATGGCAAAGATATTTTAAGAATATTATTACACTGTTATTATCACCGGAACTAAAAACATCTCATTTCATATCTACATAATTTATTAATAATTTAGTAAAGAACATTAGGGTTAGAACATTAGAATTCAATTTTTTTCAAAAATTAATATCATCAAAATATGTGATTCCCTGTTACGCATATTAATTAGTTATAGCTTAAAATTATCAATTAACTTCAGTACCTATGTAGTTTTAAAGAAAATGAACTATGGCGCTTACCTTAAGCAAGTCTCAATCATTTTCCTGGGGTCTTCTCGATGCAGGCAGGAGGAAAGTATAGTATTAATCAAACTGTTTATCGACTGCAACATTATAAATCTTCTGCTACAGAGCATATCAAAAATATGATCGTATTTGCTTAGCATTAAACCATTGTCCTTCTTCAATCTGGCTAACTTGGGATTTAATTTGTAGAAAGATTTAACTAATTTCGATAAATATTCTATGATTTGATCTAATACCTGCGGAAAAAAAAGGTCATTAGTAAATAGGGAGAAAAATATAAAACTTAAATGAAAAAATGCTTGGAACATCTTTACACACACAACCCTCTGACGGGATGAACTTACATATATGAATTTTTTTTCAAGAAAACAAACCTATAACTAGGCAGTTAGGTTTACTATCCACTAGACCAATGGACTAAAGTGAAATATTACTCGCATTATATAAATCAATACTTAGGTAGTAGGTATATAAGGTAGAATTAAGTTAGCGTGTCACCACTTCGGATATGCTGTGCGCGTGTTTTCAATATATTGTGAGTTATTAAAGTTAGTCACGCACACAAGGATATATACGGATGTCGTTGTCATTGAATTATTCTTCTCCATATTTGTATGAAAATCAGTTAGCAGTTTAACATTCTATAATAGTTTGAATTTGACGAGAACATTTCATATATTTTAAAAGATCACCCGGAAACTTTTACATATGAGATACCTATAACCCAAGGACACAGGGAGCCTTAAATTAAAATATCCCATTCTCGGAATCTGGGGCACGATTCGTGGCACCTCAATATGCCGTCCTTTCAATAATCGTCCTACAATTAACTGATTTTAGCTTTATATTGTTTCAAAATATTTTAACATAATATATCGTCCTTTTTTCCGCGAAGGGGTAGAGAGGAGTGTAGTACACTTCCGCGTTTCACCAGTTATGTCATACTTCTTACCACTGAAGAGAAGGTTAATCATTTGCTATACACTGAGCACTAATACAAACTCCGTGCTGTTGCTGAGACTTTCAAGTTAGAAAACACAGTAGGTAATACTTTCCTGACCCGGGGAACGAACCCAAAATCTCGTATCAGTAGTCGCGCTTGGAACCACTAGACAAACCAGGCAGCCAGTCAAAAAATATGTTGTTACTATACCATCACATCAGAACCCTTGCGAGGTAAGCACATAGCGTGGATTGCCAAATATCATTGTCGATATAAAAAATATTTACGAACATGAATAAAACTTGCAAAATAACATCAACTTCATTGGGGAAATATTTACCTGTATATTTACCAACTCCATTATATAACTACGATTTGTTAATGACGGTGTGTTAAATTTCCCAGTGCTCCCCTTCCACTTACTATCCGTCTCGATCAAAACGTTAGTCATGGCATAACAAACAACCTCCATTTCCCTACAATGATTGAACAGTTCTTCTTCGTCTGATGTTTCTTCGCTAATCCATTTTTTTCTTGTAACCTTTGCGGTTGTCATCGCGTGAAATCTTGTTCCTAATTAGTGTAAAGTTACAGAAAATAAAAATAAAATCTTCTGCTTACAACTACGAGTATGTGCTAACTGTGTGGGATCATGGTGCTGACTGAGCACCGCAGTGTGGTATAAATAAGATCGATGTGTGGCGACGTCGGTGCCAGAGGCGAGGTGGTACGGAGTTAGCGTCTCAGAACTTGTACGACAACTTGGGAATTAGTATCATTAATATAAAGTAACATCACGCCTGTAATCCCCGAAGAGGTAGGCAGAGGAATGTAGAACATTCCTACGTTTCACCTGTTACTTTTAAGTCCCACGATGGAATAGGTGGTGAATATTAATTGAAACATACATTATTTTACGACATCACTGTTGCATCCATAGTTAATAAAATGTTCGCAGTGAAGAATGAATCACTACGAATACTCTTGAAGTATCTGATGTTTTATCTTCAAAGTATTGCCTAATGTTTAATGTCATTTACATTATTTGAAAATTGATATTATGTACATGTAGGGAATTGGAATGGTATTTTCTACTTGACCTTACGGTTATACGGAATCAATATGTTTATTATGTAATTACTGTACGTTTTAAATTTTTCTTTAATCATATTGAAACAATACTTTTTGCATATTTATGTTACCTAACTCCGAATTGGCTGTCTGTTTCACAGTGAGAAATTTCATCTCGCTTGGTCCATCGATCGCCACGGTAGTGTGTCTGGCGTATGTTTTCCCTTCTTTTACCTGGTCGGGCGGCCATCGGAATGGTCGATTCAATTATCTCTTCCGGGTCGGGGCTCTTATGTACTTCATGTATTTCTGTAAATTTCGTGACTCTCGCGAAACGTGTCATATTAATGTTCAGTTATGAATGTCGGGGGATCATGATTAGTGGTTTGAAAATGCAAGCATAACTAATGCATATTTTTTTTTATTTTTTTATTATATTCACATGACATTTGTAATAATTATATAGCATATAATAGTGTTTTTTTTTATTATAGATAATGATGAATAATATGTATTGGTGATTGATTTTAACAATGACTATAATTATGTTTCCTTACAGCTGTGACAGTAGAACAAAAAGTCTAAGAGGTAAAGTAATAATTGTCTCTGCAAACAATTTAACGGACATTCATAGAAATACGTATATATAGATTTTAGTTCCTATGATTATTTTAAGCTCATTAATATAAGTACTTAATATATGAATACATATTAAAACCTACAATAAGATGTTTTGCCATTTTCACTACTAACATTATGAGGTGACTTACGTTAAACGATAAGAAGTTAGGAGGGTAGCATCCCACACCTAATAAATAATATGTTCATATATAAGGACAGTTTTTAAATAATAATAAGGATAGTTTTATCTCACCTTGACGCAGCTGTTATAATCCAGTGTAGCATATGCAAGCTACAAAATGACAGAGATAGCTTTATGGGCAAACCTCTGCGTGGAAAAAGAACGCATAGATATGATAAAATTCGTAAATACCGATGTCAAATCTTCATTCATTTCCTTTAATGTAAGTCACTGCAGGTCTAATTCAGTACAATGTAATGTCTTTAGGTACTTTACTTCTTGTAGTGTTTTCTCTACATGATTTTAGACTTTTATTTTCTCTGTTGTTTTACCATGATTTGTTTAATCTTAGAACCGTTAATACGTACTTTTTATGGGCCTCTGTTACATATGTTTGGGGGTTATATTTTTTTTATCTAACCGCAGACATGACACGTATTAATCGAATCTAAATTGGGCTGATTTCTCGCTCAGCTGGTCGCTGTTCTCGGTTTTTGTTACTGAAAGCTTATTTTTTATGGCACATCGCGTTCTATATATATGTGTGTACCCACGTCAAAGAGAAATAATAATATATGAGCACATATGACAAAGCTTATTTTCTAATTATATTTTTAACGATGTATCAGGGATTGCTTTGTGAAAAATAGCCCAATGGCGCAATCCTAATTGGAACGGATATGTACCTACGTCTTACGAATTATTCGTTTTTTTTTATGTTTTATCAGTATATTTCCATGGATATATCATGGATATGAGATGTATAGAAAATTCTCAAAGGAAAATATTGGCCTTTGGTTTACCAATCAATAGACTCATCATTGTTAAATTTTCGTTTCCCATTGATTTTAGAATTACACCAAGATCCTGACATTGACACTAAATTGAGTTTTATTGACTACTAAACAGTGCGTAATTTGTAATTCATATTGAATAGATCGAATAAACTTACCAATATATTTAACTTCGTTTCGGATTCAAATCCACGGTTCTGAATTAGACCTCAGTCACTGGTTGTACTAACATCTTGTCATATTTTATACACAGATCATAGAATGTGGGAGTTATGTCATATAAGCATTGGATCACGTTTTCCACGAATACTTTATTTTTATTATCATTGCAGTTATCATATCGTTACGCTAGACCCTATTACGAGTAGGCAGAGGGAACAGAGTGCCAAATGTTTATATACTTATAGGTCTGAAATGCTTCTTAAAACGATTAATACGTTGATAACGACAAATTCATAGTTTGAGTAAAGTTACGTCTTGCCTCACATAATATTTTCACGTGTGTTTATTTCATTAATGGATAAATCTGTTCCGCTATTTCGTCACGAAAGGTGGAGTGCGGGGGGGGGGGGTTTGGACGTCATGTATGTGAAGAGGAAAACCGTTACAGGCCCATAACTTTTATCAGACATGAAAAGATATCTAAAGAGCTCGTTCCAAAACGAGCGAAGAATATCTCTGTCGCTGTTGGAGTCCATAAGTAACGGTGACCGCTCATCAACGGGCCCTTATATATTTTGCGTATTGTGCAGTTTGATAAAAAAATGTTATTTGATAACAAAGTTTTTTTTTACCATCAAATGGACGCTTCGAGGCTTTCAGACGCCACATACCTATTCGTCGTCAAGGCAGCGGCTGCGTGGGGATTTTGATAATTGCACGCTGATATTGAAAATATTTTATTATAGTTTAAATATATGTATTTGTATTTAACTTTAGCACCGTCCTTCCTTTTATGATCTGCGTTCATTTAATTGTCACTTGTTTAATTTTGATTAATTTAATTTGTTATAGAAGAATTAGTTTTAAATATTAGTCTATTTTAAATATTAAATATTTATTTTAAATATTAAATATTTTAAGAATTAGTTTTAAATTAAGTAACATTAAGTATTATGATATATGAATTTGAATTTGACGTTCCATTTGATATGCGTAACTTTATAGCGGTCTGTCACACCGAGAGTTTTGAGTTCGTGGATGGCATGAACGGTTAAACCCCCATTCTATTTAACTTTAACTTAGACTGCCTCGTTGGTCGTGTTGGTTGCAAGCGCAACTGCTGATCGGGAGGTCCTGGGTTCAATTCCCGGGTCGGGGACTACAAAATTTTTCTAAATTAGATTTTCTAGTAGTGGCTCGGAGTCTCGATATGTGCCCGGTGTATGGCAATAGGCTCACCACCTACTCCATAGTGGGACGTAAACTTAATTGGTGAAACGTGGGAGTGTACTACACTCCTTTGCCTACCTCTTCGGGGATTACAGGCGTGATGTTATGTACGTTTACGTATTCAACTTATTCGCTTGTGTTCGACCGTGTGTGTATTAATAATTTATTTTCGTTAAATGTATTTTCTGCTTGTGTGTTTGTGATATGGACTGAATGTTATGTGAATATTTATTATTATTATATATATATTTATTATTTTTATAAATTTATTTATTATTTATATTATAAGAATTGTTTTAGTTGCATTTTGTACATAGTTAATCCCTTTGCGTGATGCGCAAGAGAAACTGATTTTATATAATTATTAGACTTCACATAATTAATCATATATGATATTCCTATCAAATATTTTACTTAGCTTAGATTAGCAACAAAATTAGATTCAGCATATTTTTCGATGTCTTACACTTTCTTGCTATTTTATGTACATACATTATATAAAGAATACCGAATTTTCCAGAATCCGTTAATCGCTATAAACGAAGTTGCATATTGTATTCATGAAGTTCAATCCGTAAAGTTTTCTTTTACTAAAATATGTTTAATAAAAATATTGTTAAAAAAAGACACATACATACGTCATATATTTATTATACTTTTGTTTGAATCTTGCTAAAATTCAATTCTAGCATGGAAGCGAAGCTTTACATAAATATGTTCATTGGATAGGTTTTATCGGCGAATCGCAAGTTAGTAGTATTTTGCATCTACAGATTTAATCTGAGTTCTAATTTAAACTAAGTTTACATTATAATTTAAACTAATAATATTATGCATTAACACTATAGTATAGTCTTAGTTTAAGATTCAACTCTTAAGTTCTCATATAGTTCTAAGATGATTCTATTGATATGTAGAAATAGAAAGTTGTACACGAATTTAGTAACGTATTATTTTTAACTCTAGATATACTATATTAAAAGTAATAATTATCTACACATATGTACATATATTGGTGTAATTCAGTAAGTGAATATTATAAAAATAATGTCGTAACCTAAGGTGTTACCGTACTGAAAATAAAATATTATTTCTAACATTCTGTACTTTTATTTACTTCAGGTGATGTGTGGAAGAGGTGAATTCTAATACAGATTTTGCATTGAAGTTGTAAATGAAAGCAAAAGGTATCCTCTGAGGTTTGTTCTACACATATATGGTATATGTTATTGGTTGTGATGTGAATTTGGAGAATCCAGGATAAAAGACTTTTCTTATGGATCCGATCCTTATGATTATATCTTTATTAAGAATGGGATTTTTGCTAATTGCGTACACATGAGTAAAATTTGAAAAGAAGAAAATTATATTCCTTCCCATATTATTATCATTCTTCATAAAAACAACCTAATACATTTAAGCACATGTAATATATACACATAACCTATAACATTAAGTTGAGAATATTCTATGTATATAAAAGGTCGATATGAAACAGTTTTCACGCCTGTAAACCCGAAGAGGTAGACAGGAATGTAGTACGTTCCCTATCTAAGGTTTAAATATCTCTATCTAATCGAATCTAATCTGTCTAAGGTTTAAATTTGCGAACACAAGTGATACTTTTTGGTGCATTTTTTGTTTCAGATAAATTGTTTAAAATTTGCTTTTATAGTTACACATTCGAAGGGAGGCAGTGGGTTAGTGGCAACATGACTGACATTTATGTTAGCTATCCCGCTGTAGGAACTAAAAAATTTATTATGGAAATGGAATATGGAAGCATATGGAATGACCTGCCTCCACCATTAAGAAATAAAATAAGTCTATACACTTTCAAATCGAAATATAAATCAGCCTTACT
>DWDV01002531.1:0-11497 GCA_018245615.1 Mimoniades ocyalus
ATATGAATTTCTTTGTAATTTCCTCTTTTTTTGTATACCTCCACGCAAATAGATGTGTGTGTGTAATCATAAATCTATATTTGGGGGAGGCTTCGAGGGAGTTTTGTTTGAAGCCTGACCGCTAGCTATCTCTAATTTAGGGATGTATCTGTCTATATGTGAATTGGAATAGGCAGATATACTGAAGAGTGGTATGCAGAGGCGACGTCTATTTTGTAACTAAGGGATTTTTTTATTTATTTTGCCATCACTAATGTACACCTTGACAGGCTTTTTGTACAGATTGTACAGGCTTGACAAGTTCAAAACTGTAATAGTTTTACTTGATATGCTTATAGGATATCAATCTTCAATCTTCGAACCTTTCCTACAAAGCTCCAGTTCGACTCAACTGTGCAATTGACTCGTACAACTGCTGATTAACTTCTAGGTACTCACTCGTACCTATCTAGGTAGGTATACACGCGAAATGTTACAATACAAACTAGTTCTCCAGTGCCAATCTTATTTGAGGTTTGTGTGGACGTCCAAAGCGGCACAATGAAGTGTTCTTCGGTTCCAGCATGCTATTAATTTATGTATAAAAGATTTAAATATAGAACATTAATTTGCATTTCACGAGACGTCTACTATAGAATTATTTCGAGGAAAGTTTCTACAATTACAGACAATAAATGTCGTGTAGTCTTGTTCTAATTAACCTTATTTCTTATAGTTTTATTATTATGATTATTTTGCCATCACGCTAGATCTCGTAGGGACTGGGCAGAGTTCACCGAGTGCCTAATATCTCTATTCTTACAGACCTGACGTGGTTTTTCAACTTTCATCACTCTCTGTTACTGTAATTCGAAAAGGCCTTCGCGGTTCTCATTTTCATAGGAAACTTTAGCTCAGCAGTGGGACTATAAAAGGCTCCATGGTGACTCTAATTCCATGGTTACGATAGGAACCGTTGGGTTATGGTAAGATCGGTTGTCATGATTTGTAAAGAAGCAACGTTAATATTTTCAATTCTTTAATTAAAAAATTAAAGTGAAAATTTGTTTTCTAAAGAAACATTATATGTAGGTATTAAAATGTCAAAATATTTTTCGCTAAGATAATTTCATAACGTCAAATTTTAAGGATGTTGCACTATCTTGTAACGTGTACGATATAGAGTGTCAAAGTTCTTACAACATAGCAACTGCGTCAACATTTAAACATGTAGGGCTTTGAAACAGAAACTTTATGTAACTGAATCAACAAAAACAAAATAACCATCTTCACCAATATCTCGGTCCAGTGCTTTATCGGTGAGGGCAGCGTCATCAGCTGCGCAGCCGTCAACAGGCACGCAGCCGTCAACAGGCACGCAGGCAGCTCAATAGTTGCTGAAAACATTATTGTTTTTGAACTACGTGAAATTATTGAAGAAGATAATAATGTCCTACTTCAATTTCCGTGAAGTGATGAATAGGTTCATCATACTGAATCAGCAAACCTAGCCAAATCCAAACCCAAACCATTTAATTAAGAAAGATTTCCTGCTGAGTCCGTCATTTGTAGGGGATAATGTTATTTTTCTAATTGAATTAACTTGGTTTTGCTCATGTCGTTTGATGCAGTGCTTTTACGGTACTTTTTTATATGTATCCATTGGTTGTTTTTGATTTGTTTCCTAAGTGTGCTGTACTTTGTCGTCAAATAAATTTATTTTCTTTATTTATTTCTTTTCTTCTAAAATACATTTGAAATTGCGTTTTTATGGTCATCGTCGACAATTATATTCTTTTAATAGTAATTGTAGTATATTTTAAAATTCACTACAAAATTTTTCTAATTTACATTTCCTAGTAGTGGCTCGGAGAGATATATAGATATGTATGTAGGCTCACCACCTTTTCCATAGTAGGACGTAAACATAACTGGTGAAACGTGGGAGTGTTCTACATTCCTCTGCCTACCTCTTCGGGGATTACAGGCGTGGTGTTACATACATAAAATAATTTATTAAATGATGTACCGGTGAAAGGTGGGAGTGCTCTACATTCCTCTGCCTACCTCTACGAGGATTACAAGCGTGATGTTACGTTTTTAAAATTCCTGTATGGCTGCCATTATCCTTTCTTAAAATACTTTCGAAGCTAATGTATTTTTTATAACCTTAGCACCTTAGAGACGCCGAAGATACCCTTGTCAAGCTGAGTGAGTGACCACTTCGTGTAGTGCAGATTTAAGAGTACCTATGACTTTAAAAAAATTGGGGTTTTCTAAAATACTTGCCGTCTGCCGTCCACTGGCTCTTGCAAAACATTCTAATCTTAGTGCCTGTAACTATAATAAACGTAACATCACGTTTGTGTCTACTCGAAGAGGTAGGCAGAGAAGACTTGCATTTCACCAGTTACGTTTACGTCCCATTATGGAACAGAGGTGTTTGTTGTGTTCAGTTATTCGTTCTGGTCATTAGCCCACTTGTACGGAACGTCGGTAGAAACACTACAGTAGAAGTACTAAAGCAACAGTCGCTTCACAGTAGAACTACATAAATACAGTACTGTTCCCAACAATTATTTTAATTGCATTTGAGATACAAAACTCTAAAAACTTGTATAAAATAAACGTTTCTTTTTCTTTATTGTCAACTGATGTATTTATAGTGACTTTCCTCGCTTCAACATCTAACAACAAAGAGACATACGGACGTGACATCACATTTATTATATTGCACAATAGTACGTATAAATCCGTCAATAATTAATTACTAGGGGCCGATGGGGTGTGCAAGTGCAGGGGTCGATAATGAAAGGGGGTTGCTGATACATTTACGCCACTGATTGCGTGAAGCGAGGTGCGGTTCTTGCATAATTGAATTTTGACAAATTTTATGGAAATATGGTATAAATAAACCAGAAACATTAGTATTAAACGGCAATTCATACTTTTTGTTGGAGAACTAATACCTAGCTAATAATGTGGTGTTTTAGTAATATTGCTGGTCGGAATAAGGAATACCATAGAATATCAGATCTGCCTGCCTGTTTGTAATTTAAATACACATTAACAAAGGCAAGGACCGTAATGACCTGGTGTCATGGTGTAATAATATTAATAATAATAATAATAAAAACACAAGTCCATGTACCTGTATATTTAATGAAGGAAAAGTCCAGTTTCTATCGCTCCTAATCTCCGTCTCTAACTGACACATGTTTATCGAGCATTATATCGCTCCGGTACTCGCCGACGTTACGACGATACCCTTAACACCCTTTGATACGCGGCCCTGTGTCTGACGTGTCGATATTTTCCCGCTTCGGACATGTTTTTGCTTTTGACGCAACTACATTCGAAAAGTTAAAGTTAGATTGTTTCAAATTAAAGATTGCATTTGACATCAAAGGCCACGTCAAAGTACCTACGTTTATTGTTTGAGACAAATTAATATTGAGGCCTCTATGTATATTCGCCAGTAATTACAATTATTCACAGTGATCGCCCAGCGGTTAAAATTCGACCGAAATTACTTACGTTGTAAGTTTGAATGTTGATTCTTATGTTAAAATATATGTAGGTACTTTATGAATTTTTCCTTTATGCTACCGTTTGAACCTTCATACCGTTTGAACAGTTATACCTTGAGGACTGTTTGCCTTATTATGATTTCGACATTGACAGCCTGAACATAAACGACAAATGGAATATTTTATCTTATTATATGACTATTAAAATAATTGACTGCCTCGTTGGTCGTGTTGGTTTCAAGTGCGACTACCATTCGGGAAGTCCTGGGTTCAATTCCGTGTCGGGCACTACAAAATTTTTCTAATTTAGATTTTCTAGTAGTGGCTCAGACTGTATACGAGCCTGGTGTATGGCAAAAGGATCACCGCCTATTTCATAGTGGGATGTAAACGTAACTGATGAACCGTGGGAGTGTACTACACTTCTCTACCTACTTCTTCGGTGATACAGGCGTGATGTTACGTACATAAAACAATTGATAAATGATTTACCGGCTTTACTTGTATTTATATATAGGAGGGTCTGATTCGTTTCGGATCTGTCAAAGGTTCTTCAACATGAGTTCCCATTGATTGTGGCGAGGTCGGTTAGGAGAGTTTAGACTAGTATATAATGGAATTCGATACTGTATATAGAATATATACACACGAAAGGTTTGATAACGAATTATCATATTATCTTTCTTCAATTTAAAACCGTTACCGCCATCATCATCATTGTAAAAACTGATCGTTCTAGCGCTGTACACCGGATCCCTGGCGTAATATGTTCAGGAGTCCTATTCGTGTCCTGTTACCGGTTAACATTTAATACTTACCGCCTAATACGGTTGTTAAAATCGAATACTAAATGAAGTGATTAATGCCAACTTACAGGTCTATTTCTACAGACTGCTGCGTACTGGTTACGTGCGGCGTAATGTGTGACGGACTGGTCCTCCCACTGGGGTGGAGACGCCTGGAATGTATTCAGATGAATGCTCTAATGTAACACCGTGTCCAACGGTGGAACGACAACAGACCACTACGTTGCATGCGCCAAAGCTTCGGTTGTAATGAATAAATATTAATATATACTTATAAAGGGGTGTAAAGAGTTACAATCTCTATATTACGAGCTCGGCCGGCCTCTCCTGTACGTGGTGTACTCTGCGGTGGCGCGAGGCTCCGGCGCCGGCTGGTCACGGGGTAGCGCAGTCTACCCACGCACATCTAAATGGCCTGGCCGCCTATGGTCATATAGGCTATAAACACGAGAAGCTGTGTTCTGCGATCCCAAACCCACCAGGATAAGGTTTTTGGGCAAGGCCTCATAATAATAATAATATATCGTGACATCTCCACACACGGCCATCTGATCCCAAAGTAAGCATCAACAGAGCTTGTGGTAGGTATGGTAACCAGAAGGCTGACTACATATATACATATAAATATATACTTAAATAGATATTTTTTTTTATTTTTCACACCCAGACACAGAACAAATACTTGTGCTCATCACACAAATATTTATTCTGGGTTGGAATCGAACCCACGACCCCCAGCGCAACAGTCAGGTTCACTAACCACTGCACCAAAGGGCCAGTCAAATTGTTTTGTATATGTAATAAGTAAGCCTATATATTATTTTGTATAAGTTATAATAAACACAAATATTGCTTGTATATTTTATCATAAGTTGAAGTATTTTTCTGTAAAAATGTGGCTTCCGTTGCTGTGGTTCGCTATGAACACCGATGCTGTATGATGCAAATATATAGTTCTCTTGTATCGAACGGTAGATTATTAATGTTAAAAAATATATTTATAGGAATAGGAGGCAGATTATTCGATGTTCGAAGCACAGATATAAATAATTCGTTTATGCTCCGGTGGCTATGAACAGATCTATTGGTACAATCCTCATAATACGTAGTTATACGTTTTGTAGATCTAATCACCTTACCTACGCTCCGACACTCTGCTAGTCGCGTTGCTCATAAACAAATCGGATTTTGAGCCCGTGAGCTCATTCAGCACACAGTGAGGCTTGATCCAAGCGCTCTTCGTGTGTTAAATTAGTACCTATATTAGTGAAATATTAAGGCGTAATATCTTATTTCCCATAGATTTCGATGAATATTGTTTTCTTGTGTGTTATGTTCGTAAGTTAATCTGCTGTATTTACTATTAACAATACAATAAATGTTTTTTTTTTATTTTTTTTATCGTGTATGAGACAATAAGCTGTTCCATGAATATATAAAATTTTGAACGCGCACGCTCGCCAGGTAACTTACTTTATCATTATCATTATACCGCTATCTAACAGCTACATGAATTCTGTAAGATTTACAAGCGCTGAAATAATAGCAATGGCTGCATAACATGGCCGTGACGTGTGCAGGCAACCTTAGTGCAGCGCCGCGGCCGCCCGAGCGCTAATCCTGCTTCATGAAATGAGAATTTAATTGAGCGAGAAAAGCACGACAACAGGATACCTCTAATACTCTAGCGCGGAATGTGCTTAGGTGACGCTTTTAGTATCAAGTTTTCTTTAAATATATGTATTTGTATGAATACGTGATTTATTTATTTTCCATTTACGTATCTGTTAAAAATTAGAGTCTACTACACTTCTCTACCTACCTCTTCGAGGAGTTTGTTTACTCATTTGCTAGACCGAATGCAATTTCAGATATTGTTACTGTAATAAAATCATCAAAAATTCTTCTGAACAGTTGATCTCACCTTCTATCCAGAATATCTAAAAGTCATCATTAATGTAACGGTCATGATATCCTATTTATAATACGGAAGTAACGTAGTATAAACTAAAAGACGTAAATTTTAAGAATTTTTATTTATTATTAGGGCATATAGTCTACGTGTTTAATGTCATGATGGAAATATGGCGACGGCAATGAGGAATAAATTGGCTGGTTGTTAGCAGTTTTTGATATTGAATATCGGAAAGGAATGTCATCATTCTGAAACGAGTAGTGATTGTCGCCATCGAAAAAATATTTTTTTACTTTTTTGTCATTAGTAGGTGGCCTGTACTGGCGGTTTTCAGAGTTGCGTACGAATGCAGGCTTTGGTTTTTGTATTATTTGCGGATATATTCTCTCCGTTTTATTTTGTACTAAATACGTTTTGGTGTTCGTCCTTTTTATTATTGCCTGTATTGGCAAATCGTGTTTAGAATCATCTTTTAAGTTATGGAGATTGACTTGATCAGTGAAAGGGCGAAAGCCTTGTACCCCAATGTTAATTACATTAGTATTTAAAATTTCAGGTCTCGTGTTGTTTGAATAATTTATAAACTTTTTTCTATTAACGTCGAAAACATTCGGTCTGGCGAAATTTTTAATTGAGTTTTTAGTTTGTTTCATACCTAGCGGCCACGAATTCCTCGTTTGTAAAGACGGCTCCATATTTTCAATATTTGCATTATTTCTAGATTGTGCTTCCGCCGTTTTCATAACACGAATCATATTTTCAATCTCTTGTAGAGTTAAAGCGGGTGCTGTGGAGACTACTGTTTCAACTTTGTTCTCAATATTAAAAAGCAATTCGTTGCTATTTTTAAAATTATCGTATTTGTAGTTAACCGGATAGAAGTGATTCGTATTTAGTGATAGGGGTGATCTTACAGATCGCTCCCAATAAGTACGAGGTGCGTTTTCGCTAAAGAATGGTTTTTCGTTTAAGTTCTCTTGAACTTTCTCTATTTCTAAGCTAACCTGGCGTTCATTGTCAGCATCGATTGTGCGTATTAACGTTGCTATTTGTCTTCCAAGATTGGAGTAGTACGAGTCATCTGGTTGGCCATTTTTCGTGGTGATAATTTGCTGGTTCATTCTTCTTCTCGAGTCCAGTGGGATATTATAGACGTGGTACTTCTTCGGTGACCATTCACGAGGATTAGACACCGTTTTCTTTCTTAGTGGGTTAATTGCACCGTAAGATTCTAAGGGTGCCTCTCGCGTCTGACTTTCGTTTGATCTATGGATTAATTGGGATAAATATTTAAAATCTACATTGTCCTGGTCGGGCACGTCTTCTAACATATCTAAAGGCTCTCCTTTAAAAACAGTATCTTCCAGATTATTGTTGGAAATCAACGCGTCAGGTGCCGTCAGTTGGTTATTATTGCTATTAATTGTTTTTCTATTTTTCTGCAAAGGTGTGTTATTCATTCGTTGACGTAAACGCTGTAACTGTAAAATTATAAGCTTAACAATTGTAATCTAGTACGAAATCAGAATTTTTCTATATCTGTACGTTCACTCACAAGTTTCTGTCGTGGCTCGGGCGGTGGTTCAAAATAATTAGAACTGAAAAGGTAGTAAGAACATTATTACTTGCTAGCTTTATTATTGATACTGACAATATATTTTATGTACAAAGAGGAAAACATAAAGAAGGCTAAATGTTAAATATGTACAATTAAATATTATTTGCTACTTTTTAAATCGCTAAAACTTGTGTTTTCTTAAAACTTTTATAACTTTATATTAATGAAGTTATCATTATAATTTTTAAGGTAAAAACCAGTTTAAAAAGTAAACCTAAAAAAATATTAAAATCGATTTAGCAGTTTCAATATAATGTATGCATAACGGCAAACTTCTATTAGGTCAGTTATTTGTATGATAAAAAGTTAAAAAATATTACGGCAGGTCCTCAACGTTTTCAGGAACATTTTCAACAGATTTCTTTCTACCCCTTTTCTTTTCTTTATTGCGGCTTCTGACTGCCCGTGCTTCTCCTGGCGTTCTTTAATTCGAAGTAATATTCCAGAAATTACAAATTATACATAGTTTATATAAGTATACGTTATATAAATTAAAAACTTATGTATATTTTGGTAATCCTCACACATAGTATGGCCAACTGTTACCAAACTGAGGCAGGGTCTGTACTAACCAATCAGCGTCCATACATATTATTACCTATCTATAGGTTATTTAATTAACAACACTAAACTAACACTAGGTCATTATCATTAGCGTGACTGTATTCTGCTGGTTATAGGGCTGCCTGGAGGAGTTATTGCCCTTTATCCCCACGCTGGGTATGCAGATTGGGGATCGCAGAGCGTAAGAGAATGGCTTCTAGCATCGTCTCCTCTACTGTATAGTGATACTAAGCAGTGGCTTAGGCAGCCCGCGCCATGCTGCGGTCACCCAGCACCGCTCGACTCTTACGACATCCTGGTATCCCGAAGTGGGGTCCAGGGATGTAGTATTTCTCCGCCCCGACATGTATAAACAATAGCTGCTTATAAAACAAATGTCTCGGGTAATTGAATTTGGGTGTGAACTAAACCTGCTGGAACAGCAGGTCAATCAGTTTGGTGTTTAGTAATAACGAAAAGAATTATTTCTCACTCTGTTGTCGTCTCTTTTGAATCGGCACCGGTGGTTACAGGCGAAGTTTCTGTTGTTGAGACAGCAGTTGTTGTTGTTGAAGAGTCAGTTGTAGTTTCTTCACAATCGACCATAGGTGCTGGAACCGCATAAATATATTGTAGTAAATTTCATATAACGTTTAATGTGGCTATGAAAAGTTATATTACACACCTGGATAGGGTATGAATGGTGGTACGGGCATTACGGGAGGCACTGGCACTGGCGGATACATGGGCAATGCTGGTGGCGGTGGCAACCCTATGGGCGGATAGAATGGCGTTTCCATATTCGGTAAGAATATAAATGACGGCAACGCGGGCTTAGGTTTTTTCTTTATCATTAATATTTTCTTGTGTCCGTGATCGTCGTCGTCAGAATCGGAAGATGAGTCAGAATCAGAGTCGGTGTTGTCAGATTCAGACGACTCGGATGTCTCAAATAAGCTATCATCCTCAGCTATTCGCATTATCTTTCCTCTTACACCTTTTCTTTTACTATTTTTGTGTCTATTTTTTTTACCTTTCCTCGCCCGTCGTTTAGGTTTATTGTGCTTCGAATGCGAGTCGCGTCCACTCCTCCTTGTCGGTGACTCATCCTTATGCGTATTATTTATTACCTGATTCTCTATAGTTTTAAAGAATTGGCTATACAACCAATCACCAAGGTCATCAGTGTTTTTGGCAATGTCATTGACATGTTCATCTAATATATTTTCCGTGGTAAAAGTGGGCAAAGTGTCCATCTCAGTTTCATCTGGTAAGTAATTCGTCTCGTGTACTCGGGTTGGTGGTGGCATGCGTCGTCTATAGTTTTTTGTTAATTTAGTACTGGAATATACAAACATGTTAAGTGCTACAAGAGGGCGAAGGGTTAGTAACGAAAGTGACTAAGTAAGCAACATTTTTCTAATGTCCACATTGGTAGAGGCGGAAACAAACGGATTAGTATAATCCTAATTTTACTTAGGTTCACATATTTTGGCTTCGGTGTCAAAGTAGTATCCTGGGTGACAGTGGCAGCCGATCACACACCCGGGTATTCCATCAATACAGTACTCAAATCTGCCGTGAGCTCCGCATTCTGTGAAATAATATGGTCATACGTATGTAAATTTAATGATAGTTCAATTCTTTCACTTCAATATTTTGAAGCTTAAGTGAAGAACAACCTATCTTTTTACATTTAATCATTTCATGGTTTTTTTAGGCAATACGGTTTCTTTATATTTTTATTTTTTATTTTATTTTATTTTATTTTCGGTTACAAAATCCACAGCTCTCTATAATTTTATATTTACATTTATCTTACTTTTTATATTGTTTCGTTGTGTGTAGCGAAATTATTATGTCATACAATGTGAATGGTGAGTAACTGAGGTGCCGAGAGATACTGAGTCCTATCTATCTTGACCGAACTGGTCAGATACTGGGTGACGGAGGTTTCAAAAGTCTCCAAGCTGGCGTGCGAGTTATAAGTTTCGGACGCCATTTTTCCCACGTAGAGGGATGAATATAAAAAAAACATGACAGATCTGAAAGAATGGAGACATTTGGTATTTCCTCCTCATTGTCTACCCCGTGAGGAGCCTGGTGTGATGATGTAGCTGTAATAATAATTATTACCTTTATTTTTATGATTGCTAATAGAGCAGGAGAAGCATTTGTCTTCAGCTAATGAAGCAAAAATACGTTCGTAAACTGGCTCACCGTATGCGCCGTCATCCGCTGCCGTGTCACACGGCAGTGTCCACAGGAATATCAAATACCACGATACCATTGAGAATGAACTGTTCAATTAAAATTTAGATGTTTCTAAAGTATTTCGCCGATGACCACATTTTCATGATCTCTATAAAATAAACTTTTTCGAGTATAAAGACTGTACAATTGTATAAATGAAAATCGCGACACAGTCGCACTTCTCGGAGTGTTGTTTGTGAATGTTTCAGTGATTAAGGAAAACAATTAGCTCGATAGTGCGCCACACAATGGTTCAACTTTTCTACCTTGTTACAGTACGGCTTACATACAATGATATCGTTGTAAAAGGACCAAATAGGCCATCATTGTCAATTCTTTTTATCGTTCCACTGTTTGATGTTGTTCTCTTCGTAGAATGAGAAGATTAGAGACAGAGGGAAGATTACTAAATCCGACTATCATTATGACTTTCGCATCCAAAAAGTTTGTGCGTAACTTATTAAAAGTTAAAATGGTAAGGTTAAATAAAGCGTATTTACTAGTATCGTTCACATCACAAGCGGCGTAAGGGATATATGCGTCGGGCGTCCACTGAAAATTACTCGTGACCAGAGCTCAAAAAACATCACACACACAAACACACACACACACACACACACACACAAAAATAAATCAATAACAATTATAAAATACATTTTTTTTTTACTTTTATTGTACAGTGAATGAATTAAAAAAAAACATTGTTTTTTATTTACATGAATATAAATTTTTTGCACAAACTTCAGTTTTCATTGATCACACTTCGTCTCCAATATCGGGGATCCCTTTTAGTCCCCTGAAAAGCATAATCTAAGTCAATACAAAGTCCATTACAATGTAAACATTATTCCAC
>DWDV01002532.1:0-11496 GCA_018245615.1 Mimoniades ocyalus
TGTTACGGAAATTTTGAGGTGCGTGTTATTTGAAATTAAAAATATTAACTAAAAATGTACTCGCCAGCTAGAATATTGAAGTACCACCTGACAGCCGCTGGTGTGGTCAGTGTGCATACTCACATACACAGTGTGGAGGCTTTGAAACATACCAGGCACCATAGAAATTCCGACACTATTTCTAAACAATATACATATACACATAGATGCTGTTTTATTTATTACATCATAATCAGCCTATCAGTACTACATACTACAATGTATATATTACAGTACATACACAAATTTCCTTCTGACTATACAATTACCATACGAAAGCTTAGATCACTGAACGTGATTGATTCTGTGTAAGAATCACGTGTACGTTCAACTAACCTAAATCGTAACAATAGTTTAGTCACGCGTGGCTCAAGGAAATTAGTTTATCTTCGAAACACCCACGTCTTGAGCAAACGTTCTGTGTGACGGCAACATTGCGCCGATCATCAATGTTGAGCAATTGATGTGAATTGACACATTATTAAACACTTATTGCTATTATATAATTAAGCCAGGTCCCTTTCGATGTAGGCAGAGAGAGTGGCGAATATATCCATCGTTACAAATGGCATGTGGTTCTTCACCATTCAACGCTTTCTGGTTTCGGAAATTGATACCAGTGTATACCAATATACAACGGCCCTGCCATCCCCAATTATGGGCATTACGTAGGAATTATGGGCAAAAACCTTTCAAAGGAGGCCTATGTCCAACAGTGGACTTAACCTGATGATGATAGCCCATATATAGTGTTTATTATTATAAATGCAGGGGCTATATTACTATGTATGTACCTACGTTAAGAAGGGTCGGAATAGTCCTGAAATCTGGTAACATGCATGTTGTACGATATGTATCTAGTAAATGTAATACCACGCGTCTAATCCCCGAAGAGGTAGGCTGAGTAGTGCAGTACACTCCCACGTTCCATCAGATACGTTACCTTCCACGATGGAATAGGTGGTGAGCCTATTGCCGTACACCGATTTCTGGTAGAGCGTTAATTTTTTCAATAGGAAGCAGATGTCAGAATATGCGAGTAGACCGTATGACAATTTTACAAGTGACGTAGGAGTCAGTTCTCTAGTAAGACTATTTCCGAGTATTCACGTACTCTCATTGATAAGTACTACTAACAATCAATATAATAACTTTGATAACCGTCATACTGACTTTCCTGTTCGATACATACGGAGAGAATTGTATCAGAGTACAATATTGTTTTTCAGATAAAATTTTAGAAATATACGCACATATCAATTGCGTGGTTATCAATTTCACAAATGATAAATACCAGACCTCACGAACAAAAATGTGTTCACGCCTGTAGTCCCTGAAGAGGTAGGCAGAGGAGTGTAGGACACTCCTACGTTTCATCAGTTATGTTTACATCCCACTATGGAATGGGGGGTGAACCTATTACCAAATGCAGAGTTCGAGCCATTAAAAGACATTTTAACTAGAAAGTCTGAATTCGATGCTACGTTAGACAAATCCTATAGTACCCAAGCCGGGGATTCGAACACAGGTCCCCTCAATCAGCAGTTACCCTTGCAACCACTCGACCAACGAAACCGTCATACGTAGGCACATAGAAAAAAAGCAATATACATATGTATGAATAGGCGTGGAATTTCTAACAACGGCAAAGAGAACGAAAATCACAATTAATATAAATTATAATTGATTATATGCGTGCATGTATATATGTACATTGAGAGATAATTAGAATACATAGTTATTATACATAATTATCGTTAATTATCTATTGTTTGTCACTTGTTTTTGCCTTGTAACAATTAGGACGCGGCTGTGAACTGTGAGCGCTTGAAGATTCGAACATTGGAATTATTTTATTAATTTCAATATACAACAATTGTATTGATATGAAAATTTCATAAATAACATTCATGCTATTCTTGCTATTGTAATGACATTGATATGTTTTACACTGGCAGAAATATTGATATGATTTTTTGTTTTAAATATAATTCGCTTCATTTCTCCACCAGTACCATGTCAATAAATCTGTTTTGAAAACGTAGAAAATTATTGTATTATATATACATATTCTCCTAATGAGAGGGTTAGAGATGGAATTCTCAGAATGAGAGGGAGACTTTAGACTAGACGACGCGAGAGACGCGTGTAGAGGACATTTCTATTCATGAATTCTTAAGGTGCCTTTCATTTTGAGAGGAAATCTGTTTTCCAACAGTGGAGCGTTAAAAGGGTTGGGTATAAACATATTTAGATATATACATAACATATTTATACCCATGTTATTTGGTGCCCTCTGCCTACCCTGGAAGAGACTGAGCGAAGTGATATTATAACAATAATAAGAGCATATTTGTCCAGAGCAAGTAAATATTTTTTTTACGTTCGAAACGATTTTCTAGTTTGAATCCACTTATACACGGCGTTGTGCGCACCGGATAAAATCTTGTATATGCTTTGTTATGTATTTCTTTAAACTTTTTCATGCTTCACGTGTCCAGGTAACAGTTTCAGTATCTATAGGTCACTATATTTCATACAAATTATCCTATAATTCAACATTATCTACGATTTCTTAAAAACTATGTAAAACTATATATTCCTTATACAAACAGCTGCTTTCTTTGCGCTGTGATCATAAATCTGTCCTCTGATTGAAATGTTTTAATGTTATATCAATTAAAAATAGCATTTTTATGTACACGGATATGACCTTAATTTGCACTTTTATTTATTATTAATATAATACGTAGGTATATATTAACTGTAATAACCGACCAGCATCGCTAATCGTGTCTTGAACGTGGCACAAATCTTAAGCGTCTTCATATACATACGAGCACATTGATAATAGTAAACACGTATATGAATACATTATATATAATAATTTAATATAAATATAAAATCAAAGATTAACAATAGAATATTAATAATAGAAAGTGAAGAAAACTCACTCAGATTCTCGGTGCTCCAGCGAGTTATTGGAGGAGCGGGGCACGAGGGGCCTGTAGCTGGACCTGGTCATTGTCAAGTCGACTCCAATACAATACACCATGCAGTCGTCTCGTAGCACTTTATCACACGCAACGAACGCTCATGTGTGCGGACACACGGCCAACGGGCGACGATGTGTTTCAACAACTGATTACATTACTATTGTTCAGTGTCACTGTTTACAAGTCGCCCGCTTGATAACAGCACACATCTATCACATATTGAGGACGTACGTTATACTATAAGGGGTTAAATTGTATTGGTAAAACACCGAAAACGATATCAAAAACTATTTACGTTCGTAAAAGTCGGTATTCGTGAATGAACCGATCGATAAAGTTTACTCGGGGTGAAAGCTCCGGCCAGACCACGCCTCCGGGCCGGTTCTGCCAGCTTTTATGAGCAGACTCAGCGCCATCTGTAAGCGCACGCAGAATGAAATGTTTCGCTTAAAAGCGGCATCTGCAGGTTATTATATATAAAATTTACTGTGTCTAACATAGATAGGTGTTGACTAAATTTGAATGTTAAAACATTGCAATTTGTCACTTTATTATGTAGTCAATACCTTGAATGCATAACATCGTGTAGATTTGTAGTAAAAGTCTTGAAGTTTAAGGAGAGAAAAAGTAGAGTGCCAATGTACAGATCTTACTGAAAATATAATTGTTCAGAGGGCGTCACTATATTGAATTGAAAAGTAATTCAAACCACATCGTGTGTAGAAAGAAACACATACATGAATCTGTAGCGTTTTAATTGTAAACGAAACTAATTTTACTTTTGATATAATTTTAAAATATTACCATCGATAAATTTGCTTATCGCGCTTAACCGACTTCTCGTGTAATATTTAAACAAAATATTATTACATTTAACATCAACATTTTTATCGTTCCACTGCTAAACTTAGGTTCCTATCATGTTGGTTACATGGGGATTGATACATATTATGCACCCTTAAGAAGATTAAGGAATCACTAAGGGGCGTAGGTTTCCCAGCGATGTTACTCTTCCTTGTTATACATAATATTAATATTTTTCCTGTGGTAAGTATTGTTATTAATAACATTTAACGATAATTCTATGTATTTATTAATTGAAAATGTGCTTTTTTTTACTTTTTTTTTCATCAAATAATACTTAGTATTAGGTAAAGTACAAATCATCAGGCCTACTCTTGTGGAAACCTGTCGGTCATTGTCGTCATTTGACGTCGTAAGGAATTTAGTACTTCGTTATGTACAGTTACATAATGTAATAAATCAGTAACAATTCTAAAGGAACTCTACATTTAACTTTATTTTTTGCTAATCTATTTGAAGTTCCAGTCTATGGAAAGCAAATCTATGATTCTCAATCAAGTCAACTTTGCCCTCATAGCGCGATACATATGTATTAGAAACCAAGGAAACAAAATTAAGTTGCTATACTTATGAAATACTAGTAAAGTGCGACTTTATTGTATGTACATATTTCTAAATCTACTTCATATACGTGTAGTTGTGTAAAAGTTCCTCATAATTATAGCGCTACATAAACTTTCAATTTAACATAGCTATAAGAAGTTTAAATAAATATTGTTAAATTTTATATAGTTTTCTTGCTTTCCTGTTTCCCCTGCTCGGTGTCCTTGGGTCTATTGTTCTCTTCGTCGTTTTCTTTGGTGAAATCTTCCAGTTCTTTTTCAGCATTTTTGAGATCTTCTTCTGTTATGTTTAAGTCCGGAAAGCGTCTCTGAAAACGTATTCAAGCACTTCGGTATAACAATCAGTAGTACATTTAGATTTTTTACGAGAATTTCGAGAGGCGTGTACATGTGTACATATAAATAGCCAATAAAATTTCTTCATTGGTAGTAACACATATGAATTATTTTAAATTTCAAATATATTTCAGCAGTTGACTATAGAAAGGTACTACACTCCTCTGCCTACTTTTTCGGGGATTACAGGCGTAATGTTACGTTTTATAGCAGTTGAAAATGTAAAAATAAAATCTATCGCTCGAAACGTTGGAACATTATAGCAGTTTTTTTTATCTCGCGTGAGATTAGATAAGTAAAGCAGACAACAAGTGATTACTGAAATGTGAGTATTATCCCAATATTGCTGATAAGGTACTGAGCTGTGGCCTCAATATCTTATTAACAATCAACATATTATCTGCGTTTGAGTACAGACACTAACTGCCTAGTCAAGATTACATGAAAAAAACAAAACTGAATTTTACCAGTAGGTATGAATCTTCGAAAAATAATAAGACGAACCGAGAGTTAAAAAAGATAAGAAAAAAAAAATAGTAGCCGAACCGATTTGTAAGCAGGACCTCTAGATCGGTAGTCGCCATTGCAACCAACACGGCCAACGAGCCAGCCAAGAGAATATTATTTAATAATTGTAGGAATATTAAAATTAAATAATTTGTATTTATTCCATTGCATCCATCCATCTTGGTTAAGTTTTATACCATGTAATGAATTAAGGAATGAATATATGAATTCCCATAAAAGAATTTGAATTTGATAGGCCATTGTCTTTGGCCAGGAACGGGATACACTATGCTATTTCATTCGTTATTTCATTCATATAAATATTTCTACGAACACGGAAATAAGAACAAGATACCTATACTGTGTCATGCGACTTGAAGAACGATAACCTTTCAACTGAGTACAGTAACAAATACGTAA
Organism: Mimoniades ocyalus; assembly: GCA_018245615.1. Taxonomy (NCBI): domain Eukaryota; kingdom Metazoa; phylum Arthropoda; class Insecta; order Lepidoptera; family Hesperiidae; genus Mimoniades; species Mimoniades ocyalus. Next base: position 5,726 of record DWDV01002532.1, read on the forward strand.
GTAATTAACAAAACTTCGTTCCGTTTACTTTAGATATCATTTTCGGCGCTTGTTTGCATGCAAGATAAGATTATTTTCTACGCAATACGGTTTATGTTGTCATATTGTTTTGTTTATATCTCGGCACTGTCATGAGAAGTCAAGGGTGATTAGATAATTCCTATCATACTTATTACATCCTAGGCTGCAGCCCGCTAGCCATCGGGTGAGATTGTAGTCAAAAGACCGTCTACTGTTATTAAAAAAATGTTAATAAAACGTGATCTGCAGGGAAGGGAGTATTTGTTTATCATTTCTCATGTGACCGTTCGCATAATTCTTCATTTATCGTGTTATCGGTCTGTCCTCAACCTAGTTAATATTGTTCTTTTTGGCACCGAATGTAATATGAGATTGAAATGACTAATGCTTTTCATTTCGACTGATAAATTTAATAAATTGTTTGTCTTGGCGTATAGAAAATACATCACCCGAAAATACATCCTGATATTTCACGCCACATGTTGTAAGAGGCGATTAAATCTGGCGCTTGTAGTTTCCGGTATGGCGCGACCTTGGCTGCAGCGGATAACAACGCAAGGGTTGCGAGACGGGGATTATGTGCAAAAACCCTTCACAGGAAGCCTATGTCCAGTAGTGAAGTGATGTGAGTGAGATTAATGATTAATATAGTCACTTTTAGTTATTACCAATTGTTGTCGTCGTGATACTACTACGCTCCTCTGCCTACCACTCCGGAGATTATAGGCGTGATGTTATGTGTTATGTTGTCATCATGATCTACGGGTAGGTTATACTTATTAACTTTATTAAGCACAAGGCCAAAAAATATTAAAATCATCAATTGCATTATTATTGTTACGTTAATGATAGTTAAAAAGGAATTGCAATTTTTTTTATGTATCAAAAAATATATACAACATATTAAAATCAAAAAACATATCAAAATTCATGTTATCATAACTTCTTAACATTTTCTTTTGTCTTAATTTATGATTATATATTTGGATTACGTTGATATCGTTCACTGCGATGATTAAATAAATAATAATTGATTAATGCCATTAGTACGTAGTTGATCACATTTAAACATTCAGGCAAATTAATGTTTTTCGAGCGTATTCTATGTACAATAACGGCCAATGTCCCATTGTATAGATCTGTGAGGACGGTAGTTAATATAACTTTATATAACTTAGATATCTACAAATCACCTGATGAATGTAAGAATTATTTAATGTTATGTCTTCACGCCAGGTCCGTTACGGGGTAGGCAGAGAGCACCCAGTGCCAAATATCAGATCTCTATCCTCACAAACCTGCCGCGCTTCTTCTACATCCATCATTCTCTTACACATGGCCGACGATTTCGGAGACTTCACTTCTGCATCAGTCAGTATCAAGCCACCTGTTTGGTCAAGACAGGTAAACCCCGGCCTCCCATGAATCTATGAAAGCGGCGTTAAATTAAGTGTGCGTCATTTGGAGCTGGTGAAAAAAATATTGACGGAAGTCTTGCATTGTGTTCGAGGGAAGTTCGACAAACATTCCCGTTTAGCTGTCAACACGACGCTCTAACTGTTCAGAAACACCGTATGGTTAGTGTCGAGGCTGGTTTATACCTACGTAACTTGCGTGTAATGTTGATAAATTGCTGACAGATATGTTTATTTCCCTCAATATAACAAAATTTGTTGTGTTTTCGCATATGTAAAATATTGTCGATGAAATCGTGAAATTATAATTTTTTTCTACGTACTCGTATGTAGTAACTGTTGCAGTACGGAGAGGTACGCTAAGGGCATTTTCACATGGCTATTCGAATGCTACTAAATTAATTAGTTAACAAAATTATCTGAAGTTAGGAAAGAGCTAGTTAGGTACATACATCAGTAAACATTGTAAGTTACAATTCAGAGCTGACATTTCAGAGCTAATAACAACGTATGATGAAATGGCCAGCTTTTTATAAGTACCTACTGTTTTTGTTACAAGTAAATGTCGTAGATGTTTAATGACTAGAACGGTGGTGTACTGGCGCCGATGCTTGGGCATTGAAACCTTTCAATAACGTCACTTGTCGGCTCGGAACATACCTGAAGATCCTCTAAAGTGTTTTGTATGTTTGCCTGCTGGGCTCGCAGTCTCCGTGGCAACATGAACACAGTATTGAAAAGACGTAACATGAGCCAGCAGAGCGCCGTCAATACTCCGTATATGAACATCGCTTTGATCATCGCCCAGTAGTCTACATTGACTTGCTGATTCTTCATGTCGCAATGTAAATTGAGTATAAAATGTGGCTCTTTAAAGATACAAATACTTAAGTGTATACGAATTTCCTTTAAATAATCCAAATCAAGGTGTAACTGCAACACACATAGCTGTGACAATAATTACGCGTTTATGAGATATGCCGTGTGACAAAGCTGATGGCGGGTGTAGCAATGGTGACCCATTTCCCATCGATTGGATGTCGGCGACGCGTCACGAATTATTTATCATGCAGGGGTTGTAAATACGTCCATATTTTGTACATAATGTCACGCCTGTATTTCTCGAAGGGATAGGTAGAGGAGTGTAGTACACTCCCATGATTCACCTATTATGCTGTACATACTACTATGGAATGGGTTGAAGCTATTCCTAGATAACGGGCAAAAATCGAGGCTACAGGGAATTCTAAGTTACAAAAATTTGATAGCACCCGACGGGGGTCGAACCTAACACCTGTCTGATTATGTGCTCGTCGGGTTATAAACTCATGACCAACTGAGTTGGAGGCTGAATTCTAAACAATTACGCTCTAAGCTAATGATGAATTTGTCGATGACTACATTGTTGTCCACCACTGGATCTGTCATAATGCTAAAGTTATGAGGTTGAGAACGCGTGCTAATAGATGTCGTTAAAATCAATAAATCAATAGTTGAATCAGTGAGCAAGTGGCTTGGCGGGAGCGCTGAAAGGTCGCGCTGAAATTTAACTTAATGTCTTATTAAGTTAAATTTAAATTACATTACATGGATTTCAGTTAAAGAGATTTTAATCGAAAAATTCTCTAATCCTAAATCCATTACAGAATACTTTGATGACATCTTTCAATTCCAAATAAACTACAAAGGGACAAGACTGAATCTGCTGTTTAATTATGGAATCTTGTCGAACGTATACCAATTATCGAATCTTGTCGAATCAACCATGACTTATCATATCAGTTTTGTGTCAGAAAGACCGTATTTTACGTTGTGAACGTAAACGGACGAACTGTCAAGTGTAAGGGTCGTTATTATTTAGGTATGGTATATATGAGAATGTTAAGGAACGATTATGAAATGGTTCTTTTCCGATAACAATAGTAACCATCAATTGTACTCGTATTTATATTTAATATTTATAATGTAATTTATTTTGTAGTTATTTACTTTATCTACGATTTAGTGTGATATGTAATTTTGGGTCTAATCGATATTACTTCGATGCACTTCCGGTGCATCGCAGTGGGAGGGGAATATAGTCGGAATAAGTTGCGGTAGAGAGACGGTACTCGGAGAGTGGATATATTTAAGTAATGAGTGATAATGAGATGATTGGAAGGAAAATGTATTAAAAATATTGTGTTGAATGTGAAAAGCAATAATTGAAGAAAGAGAAAATAAATAATATAAAAACTAAGTGTTCTGGACTTACTAACGCCTTAAACAAGAGTCGCGCTCAATTGTTTCGAATCCTTAGTGCAATATCATTTAAAAGACGTTTTGATGCTGACATCCAAAAAACTGAATTGAAACGTCCCCGTGTGATGGAAAACTTTTCTAGAAGGTGTTACTATTGCAGATATAACGGACATCGATTTAGTAATTGTCGCAAGTTAAGTAACTATGCTGGACCAATCTCAAATAATACTCCAGGTTCATCTAAGGAATAGAAAAAGGGACATCTGTAACATGCTACATGTGTGGTCAGCGTGGACACTTGGCAAATATTTTCCCGAATAAAATGTGGCGTGATGAATTAGGAAACATTCAACTAGCATTCAATACTAACAAACCTTCAGTGATGAAGTATTCACCCGCAGAACTCATGTTAGGTATTAGATCATAGCCATTAGGTTTGCCTAAACTAAATTCAATGACGCATGGTTAATAAGAACGCTTAGATCTCAAGGCTATTTAAAAACAGCTGAATTGGATGCCAACCGATTTAATCGAGGCCGTGCAATAATAAAACCTTCTTCAGGGAGCGAATTTGTATTCTTAAAAAATATTTTATGGAACCAGACCACATTGGATGGAAAATTTAAGGGTCCATGTGTTATAACGGCAGTATTAGATGTACAGAGTGTATAGATATTCCCACGAGTATTTGCGCCCAGTACCTCAACGACATGATGGCTTACTTGAAAGCACGACAAATTTTGTAAATTGTGATGAACACGAAACGGCGCTTGATGGTGTCGTGGATGTGACACGAGTAACTGGTACCGATAACGCTTTGTGTCCAAATGACGATGATCCTTTGACCGTATGCGCTGATACGTTATCTGCTCATGAGACATAGGAAGTATAAAACGAAACAGAAATGTCTCCTCATGAAGATTGTTCGTCATTATAGGTATGTCACATCTTACATGTCCTAATAAGTATAATGTATCTGGCCAGCGGTTGATACTGGTCGAACGGTGACTCGACACAGGTGTTGTTGATGTTGATCAACACAAGTGTTGTATTGAACATGCACTTGGTCAGCGTGGCAGACTATGGTCTTCATCATTCTCATTCTAAGAAGGTCGTCTCCCAATATTCGAATGGTAAAATTATTGACAATTAAGATTATTACAATTTTATGTTTAAAACGTAATTTTTAATTTAACGTATTTTAGAATAATTCTAAATTTTAATTATTAAACCTTCGACCTGTACATAATTCGACAATACTCTCATGCATTGAATGGATGTACTTCACCTGCATTGCAACTTCATTGTATGCAATTCTTAAACATTATACTTAAAAAAATGTGGTAGGCATGAACATCAATGTAATATTATAGCCAAACCACAACGCAGTGCGTTCCTTTTCGCAATTTTTAGATGACACAAAACGACTTACCACAAGTAGTAACTTAACATTTATAATAAATAAAACAAAGCAAGATATAAAAAAAACTTTGTATTTTAATGAAACTGCAACTTTATACATATTTCTATAAAACGAGCAACAGAAATGGAACGTAACGTAACAAAGGCGAACAAGCTAAATAACAAACTATACATACATACAATTATGTAAGCACATTGTAAACAATATTAATAAGAAAGTAAATACAGTCGTGTTGGTCTTCAAATCGCAGCTGAGGAACTTTTTGTGAAATAAAACGTTCATTATTGAGGTCTTTCTGAAGGACGGCTACATGAACTGCGTCATATACTGTCATAATTTCATGTTGGTTGTTGAAGCTGCGCCCTGAATAGATAAATTTCTATATAAAGGTAAACATAACAAAAATTTTAAGGCAACAGACATACAACTATCTGATTCCTATCTAGGCAATAACTTGGTAACCAGTCTGAACGTAAGATATAAAGGTATTGTATTGTGTCCAGATTATTAGAGCGAAATTTATCGCCCTACACTCAAGAGAGTCGTTTCGTATTACCTTCTTTGCAATATGTTTCTATTCTAAATACATACTTTACATCACGCCTGTAATCCTCGAAGAGGTAGGCAGAGGAGTGTAGTACACTCCCACGTTACATCAGTTACGTTTACGT